>ML842268.1:23008-39813 GCA_009831015.1 Picea engelmannii | reverse complement strand
GTTAGTTTCCAAAGGATTTTCCCAAGTTGAAGGTGTTATCCCCATTTTGTGGATAAATAAGGAGATTATGTCTTGCGACCCTCAGGTTGCAGATATGAAGTGTCAAGAGACTACATGACTAGTAGTACCCTTTTCACATATGGAAAACCTACTCACCACCACAAATGGTTAGAGATTTGCATATGGCATCCACCACACTAGATGACTTCTAAAAGGCAGTGGGCCTTGCTCCATGAGGTACAAGTCGGTATTATGGTGAGCATCATTTCAATATTTAAGCCATTTGATTATGTTGTATCTTAGATTGCTATAGATTTCATGATATATGCTTGGACATTATGCCTTTTTCCTTGCTCCACCTTGGTGGTTGACATTATGCCCTAGTAAGTGGTCTTCCTTGGGGATGGGTTTACTACTAGGAACTCCCTTAATGAGCCATCATACTGTTATCGACCATACTACCACTTTCCATTATTTTTCCCCTACATTTCCCTATCTCTTGGGATTTTAGAATGTATTGACCCAAGAAGGGGTTGTCCCTCATTCTATGGGAAGAAGGGGTTGAACGCCCATAGGGGTTGATTTTGGGTAAAAGATAAAATCCTTGTATAAACCTTCCAAATGCTTCGCCCAAGGATCACCCAAGAAAGCAATGAAACACTTATCTTTGAGTAAAGGGGACCCACAATATAATAAAGAATGATTAAAGGGTTAGTTGAAGGATAGGAGGTCTCATCATGAGCCAGCCTATCACATCCATGAATATCTAGTAGTATGACATTGTCATCATCTGGTCACCAAACCAGGGAAATGTCTCTTAGTTGCATGACTGGGAGAAAGTAGGTCTCATCACAAGCCAATCTTCTCATTTCCACTAGGTGTTTGTGGGTGACATTGTCATCATCTGGTCACCACGCTAAGGCAGTGACCTTCAACCTCTCCATATGCTATATTGAAATAAAACAAGGAAAGAAAGATAAAAGGAAATTGATGAGATTGGAAAAAGTGCATTGCGGACGAAGGTACCACACACCCTCTACAAAGGCACCCATGAATGAGACACTGCGACCCCTTGTATGTCATGAGCCCTATGCCCATTGAGTCTTGACCCCAACCACTTCATCCACTTTACATGGCTTAGAGAGGGATCTCTTGGAAGCTCTCCTTGACCTAGGGAAAGATCTACCCAATAGGACACTTCGTCAACCCTCCCATATTCAAGCTTGACAAGTCACATAGTGTCTTTGAGCAATTAATTGTTTGATATAGCGATCTTTGATGCACATGCTTAGATGGCTCATTTATTGATTGGATTCACTTATCATGATGTTATGGCTTGATATCCTTGAAGGGTGTGCTCATTTGTCTTTACAGGACCTAGTTGGTGGATAGTTTTGGGTGAGCAAGCCTAGATTGGGCTTCCATGGGGCTACAAGCCCATAGGTTGGATTCCAAGGGCCTGCATGTCGGATGAGAAAGACCAGACTTGGAAAGCCTTGATGATGAATTGGATGACATAGCCCAGCCCTCACTTTCCAAACGTTTTCCTAGGAGGACCAAAAGATCCTCTTTTTTATCTTGACGTCATGTTTGGGGGGCTAGCGCATGGTGGTGAGATGATATGCATTGGCACTTGGACGTTTGAGGTGTTTGAGGCTTTGACCATGAAGGAATACATTTAGATGCTTGACACATGGATTTGGGAAGCATTACTACCCTCCTACATCACCAACAACCTTCTCCTAGTGCCAAAACATCCCCTAAAGGGGTGACATCCATGTAAATTAGGGTTTTATTTGTGAAAAAGTGAAATTTTAAAAGAATTTATTTAATATTACTTTGTTAAGGGGGAAAGATTAGGGTTGTTGACCCCTAATCTTGTGGTTTACCCCTTAATTTGTGGACAAGTCACCTTGGTGACATTTTGTATAAATAAGAGATCATAAGATCTCATTTTAACGTAACTATCCCTCATTGTGAGAAGTATTGGTCTGAAATTTTTGCTACACTTCGGTCTATTTGTCTATTGTGTTTTTGTTTATGGATATATTGATGAATGGTTGATGGAGGAGTGAGGCACTAGCCTTGGATGGATGTTTTCTAGCTTTGATGGTGGATTATCTTAGCATCTTTCTTGATTTTGGTATGGTCTTTTACTATTATGCTATCATTCTTTTTCAAGTCAAGGATTGTTGTGATAGGAGCTAGGTGGGAAGTATAAGGGAATACACCCCCACCATAGTCTTCATCATTTTATGCTTCATCTTATTTATTATACAAGGGTTCGCTAAGAGAAGTATAAGGGCATAGACCCTCTTAGCTTAAACCCTAGCTAGAGAAACTTGCCTTGAGAAGTAAAAGGGATTACACCCCCAAGGAGGTTGGTTCTCTAGCTCTTTATTTATTTGACTCTATTAACCCAAGAGTAAAGTCACTAGTCATACATTTTTTTCATTGGAGATATAAAATCATTGCCTTGAGAAACGCATTTTTTTATCTTTTGAAAGGTTTCTCACTTGAATTTGGTTTGCCTCATCGAGACGATTCTTCCCCTACTAGGGAGTCCCCTCTCTCCCAATACTTTAATTGATTTTACAAACTTTAACCTACAGTCATTAGGGTTGCATAACCCTAGCTACTAACACTCTCTTAACTCCTAATCTAACCCTAGACTAGCTCTCTAACTTCACTCACCTAGTCTACTAACTAGGGCGCACCTTTTGGGCTACTTCTTGGCATTTTTTCATGGTTGATTTTGCTGCTGCATGCCATTGAATGATACAGCCATAAGGCTGCAATTTCCTGCATAAAATACATGTTATAACAGCTTGCTTTATTAATCCTTAAAGTGTCATTTTTCAATCATACTTGATTTCCATACTCATTGATAATATTGTTGATTGATCTTATGCTTTACATGTTGATTTGAATGTCTTACTTGCTGATATAAACTGTCATTTATTGCTTCAAATTAGGGACAACAATCTTAACTTGTTGATCCATACTAACATATATCATTGCAAGTTGGATTTTCTTGTGTATCAGGTAGGTACAATCATCCAGAGAAGTAATATACCTTTGGGGAAACAATCACTTGACTTACAAGACATATCTTCCCACTTTTCATTCCACTTGGACTTGACCTCTAAGGGCTTCACTTCCATTTCTCTCCATCTCCATCCCAATCCCCCTGGGGTCATTGGGATCGCCTCCCTAGAGTGACCTAGTCACCCTTAAAGTGTGGGACCTACATCGAGGTGACATTGGGTGTAGGATTCTCAAGTTGTAGCACTTGTTTTGTGTTTGGGTCGGGATTTGACCAACCTACAATTTGTGCTATGACAGAAGGAATCGACTATAATGAAACCTTTTCCCCTATAGCCAAAATGAATTCCATCTGCCTTTTTCTTGCCCTTGTTGCCTCAAATAAATAGGAGGTCCATCAGATGGATGTTAAATTATCCTTCTTGCATGGGTATTTTCAAGAATAAATCTACATGGAACAACCTCCTAGCTATGTCCAGAATGACTCTAGCCTTGTTTGTCGCCTTGAGAAATCTTTTTATGGTCTAAAGCATGCTCCCCAAGCTTGGTATGCCAAAATGGGAAACTTTCTTCTTGACAGCGGATTTTCTAGATGCCATTATGATCCTAATGTCTATACCATGAAAGTAGGAAGCCATCTCATAATCCTTGTTCTTTATGTTAGTGATCTTATCCTCACTGTTAGTGACCCTAAAATTTTAAACCATGTGAAATATAACCTTAAGAATAAATTTGAAATGATTGACTTAGGTTGTTTGCACTATTTCCTTGGCCTCTAAGTTTTGCAAACCAAGGAAGATTTTTTTCTTTCCCAGTCTAAGTATGCTTGTGACCTTCTTCGTCGCTTTCACATGGAAGATTCAAAATCATCCCCTTATCCTTTACAGTCTGGATTCAAACTTGTTGCCACATGTACTTCTCCCAAAGTTGATGCCACTTTGTATCGTTAGTTAGTTAGTAGCCTCTTATACTTGACTCATACTCATCATGATCTTTCCTTTGTTGTTGGTCGTGTTTCTCGGTATATGCAAACACCACATGAAATCCATTTGAAAGAAGCTGAAAGGATTCTTCGATATGTTTGGGGTACTATTTAGTTCGGGATACATTACAACCCAGGGGGACTCCTTTTTTGGTTGGTTTCACTGATTTAGATTAGGTTGGTGACCCCGATGATCGAAAGTATATTGTGGGTTGTGTTTTCAGCCTTGGTTCAGGACCTGTCATTTGGGCTTGTAAGAAACACCATGCTATTGCACTTTCTTCGGCAGAAGAAGAGTACCGAGCAGTGGTTAATGCAAGTGAAGAAGCCTTGTGGATTCGACATATCCTTTTAGAGTTTGGATTCCAGCAACAACATCTGACCAACCTCTGGTGCAATAATCATAGTGCCATCAAGCTCGCTAAAGACCCAATTCAACATCAATGTAGCAAACACATGGAGCTACGTATGCACTTCATCTGAAAGCTCATTCATGATCGAGTTATTGAAGTGCTTGTTTTCCCTACAGAAGATCAAGTTGCATAAATTTTCACAAAGCCTCTTATCGAAGCAAAGTTTTCCAAACTTCGATCTATGTTAGGAGTTCAAGAAGTTGTCATTGAGGGGGGTTAGGCTCTAATGCCTCATTCCTTATCCTATTGTGTCGCCTTTGTAAATCCTTCAATCGTATCCCAAGTTGTTCTTAAGGGGGGGATGTTAGGATATTTAGAAACTAAGGAGTTAGTTAAGATCAACTTGGTCTAATGTGTCATTAGGTAAAAGTGTGTTTCTTTAGTATGCATTTGTAGTTAGGTAATCTGAGGGTTATGATACGTTCCTAACATAGAGTGATATGACAGTTCATATTCTCCTTGATCTTAACGACTACATTGATTTGTGGCTTAACACCTTATTGGTCCATGATCACCATATACCCACCCAACTTACCACCAATGAGATATACTAAACAAGTATGGTTTAGGTGGTTACTCAAAGTAAATTCCATATTTTGTCTTAATTTGCTTTAAGGTTGGTTTAGGGGATTCATCAAGTTATTATCAATGTAAAATGATCCCCACACGCTACAAATCTGAAAATTATGAGTGGTTGTTATAAAAATTGTATAAAATGTGAAAAAAATTTAGCAATAAAGAAGTTACAACAACAACCAACTTCATCCCTTTAAGAATATTATAAACAAGTGAAATTTAGGGCTAAAACAAAGAGTAAAATTAGGGTTTTAAGTAACTTATTAATCATGAAAATTCTAGAGCATATAACAACCAATAAAACCAATACATCTAGACCTAAAATTGTTGGAATACAAACCTTAGAATTTTAGGTCAACGTATACAAGAAAACCCTAGACGTCTAGGGTTTTTTATTGTTGAAAATTAAATGTGAGCTAAATAAACCCTATATTTACCTTAAAACAAAGATAAAAATTAAAGTTTTGAATTTTAGATTAACTATACAAGAGAATACTAGTGCCTACTATTTTGGGGGCATATGGGGTCAACTAGGGACTCCCTTGAGAGGATGTAAGTAGATCTAGGGTGATATCTATTATTGTCCACTACAAACCCTAGAAGAACCACCTAGTGCCTTACAAACTTCAAGATAGTTCAAGGGAAAATACTCCACTAGTAATCTTCCAAGAGTTGTGAAGAAGGGACTTGTTCAAGAAAGACATCAAGAGAGTGCACCACCACCACTAGAGAAGTACAACTACACTTAGAATCATCCATAAACAACATCCAATAGATCAAGTGAGACCACTTACTCAAGAAATTGATTCATCTTCAAAACCCTAGCTAAGAGCATCCATGAAATTTGAAAATCAATCCACAAGACATCTCCTCAAGAAGTTTCTCTACTTATCCATTCATAACAAATATAGAAGAGAAAACATAGACAAGTAATGTTCTCCACAAGTTCTAGCAACGATTCACAAATGAGAAGTGCTTCTCTATTTATATGAGAGATCTAGAACCCTTCTCATTAAAATAACAATATTTTCCTTGCATAAGCCCTAAGAAAATATAAATTACTTTTATCACTTTACAAGCCCTAGAGAAAAGGTCACAATACATAAAATATCCATGATACAAGAGTGGATAGATCAAAATACCCCCAACGATTCTCCCAAGATGAAGTAAAGTCTTCAAGGGTGGATGGCTCACTCAAGTGATGTCAAAAGTCATGTGTAGGGGCTCAAAAGAGAAATCTTACATCAAAGGGTGAAATGTTTCATCCTCCAAGTGACAAATCATCTCCAAAAGGTGCGACATCCACTAAAAAAGGTGTCGCGTCCTCTCAAAAGGTGTTAGGTTGTCTCTACAAAGTGTGACGTCCTCAAAGAATCCCAATGACCTCCATAAAGTGTGGAACAACCTCCATCAAGTGTGCAAGATGGTCTCATCAACGTCCTCCAAAGGACCAAGGCTCAATACAAAGTACATCATCCAAAGAGGCGCTCAATTGACCCAATGTAGCCATCAATCTGGAGGCATGTACACAAGTCCAATACAACATAAGAAGTGATTCATGTCAAATGTAAATGCCATCAGGTATATCACATTAAGCATTTTCTTCAAACTTCACAATAACTCATAGAATTCATACAATTTTCCAAGTTTCAGTATGGGAGGGTTATCATTAGCCCCTATTACATGTGTCAATACTGAAGAGGAGAAGTATTTCCTAAGAAACCCATCGAGGAGCACTTGTAATGATAGATGGTATGGTTTGGTGTTTAACTTTATGAGTGGTTTTGCATAGTCATGTGAGGTTATGCAAGATATTCATCCACATGAGCACCTTTGTAATGAGGGAGTGTTTTTGCAATGAGTTTCCCTTTCCTCGACATTGTGTCTTTCCAAACCCCTTTTTTTTCCTTTTTCTTTATTCATTTGACCTTTTATGGATTTTGAATTTTGTTTTTCTTTATTTAGTCCCTTTTTAAGTATGCATTCATTACATAGGACTTGGGGTGATGGCCTCATAGCGAGGGGGTATTGCTCATGCTTTATTTCTGTTGGTTTTTTATGATTTCTTTATTTCTTCTCATGGGATTATGAAGCATGAACCTATATGTATGAAATATGACAACCAACCCAAAAGTGGGGACAATGGAAATTAGGAAAGATGGAGAATGTTATGTATGGATTGGGATGTGGACACACTGTTGTTCTCAAAGCCCCCGGTAGTACAACTCAACCCAAGAGTGATAACACTTATCCAGGAGATGATGATGACCATGAAGGTGAAACAAGGAAAAAGGCACAAATTTAGAGCATCGTGACCCATTATCTGACTCAATCGATGATCACTAATTTCATGACAAGTACATAAGGCATTAACATCTAATATGAAGCATTGAAACAAGTTACCCCATGTATGTCAAGAATTATAGTTATCAAATGAGAGTGAGCTCAACGAAATGTGGGAAGCAACATCGATCAATTTTCTATGGAGAACCATGGATCTCATTTCCAGAACAATTGTTTTGATGTGGATCATAGGAGAGCAATATCCTCTAGTTACTCGTAGATGTGAGGGGGTAAAAGACCCTTTGGTAGATGTCAATAAACATTGATTGGGGGACGATTACATAAATTCTATAAAATATGTATTCATCGTCCTTCCTAAACAAATGGTTTCCCCTCCCTCATAAAATAGTCCCCAATGACGTAGACTCCTCTACAACATCACCCATTCCAAAAAATTTGTTTCACTGATCCCCTCAACCTTTAATCCCTCTATTCCATTGAATACCTCTATGATTCCTCCCCCTGATGATACAACATCTCGAAACCCTAGAATCGAAAAAAGAAAGTGAAAAGTGTTCATCAAAAAATATATAAAGGAAATGAATATCATGATAGATTCCACCCTCTGCCACCAACTACCACAACTAGGGCATGTGGAAATCATCCTATTAGCCAATCCATATATTTGGACTCTAGTAGTCTAGACCCCAAGCCTGTCTAGATACTATAAAATAGATACTCTTAACTTGGATTTTGACATTTTTTTGCTTGTATTTATATTTTGGAACTTGCTATGTGTATGAAGTTGAATGTAAAATTTAAATATACTGAGCCTTGGCACTTGTTTGGGTTTCTATGCTAATATTTCAACATATGTTTGGACTTTTGTGTTTTTTTTTGTCAATTATGTATTGTAGTTTGAATCTTAACTTTTTTACTCTAATATTTGAGTTTAAAGTTTAAAATTTGTTTGGCTCTAGTTGATTGAGATGATTTAGAATGGTAATGTGATTGAAATAAATTGAATGAGAATGAGAATGGTAATATGAAAGAAAGAAAATGAGGGGAATGTTAAAATTGTACATAAATTTGTAATCTTAAACATAATTGTTGTAATATTGAATAAAAATTGTCATATACATACATATTTTTACAGACATGTCATATTGTGATTACATACATATTTTTACAGACATGTCATATTGCAATTGGAAATGTAGATTGGTCATTTGGTCCAGTGTAACAATATTAAATTTGTGTACCAGTGCCAACATTGTGCCACTTAGGTGTGTGTTGATCAAAAATTTGGTCACCTCAATTTTCCTGCTCTTGGAATAATAATAAAATTGATATCAGAAAAAGAAAATTATGAATGATTGTAAGTTCATGGTGTATCCCTCAGTCTCAGATTCGTCATGCATTTCATAGATTCAAAATACGAGTTCATATGCTCAAGATATCCAGGTTTTCATCTAATCACCCAAAAGAGAGCTTCTTCCATGTGCAACATAGTTAATTTTCTTGGAACCACAGTTACAATTTTTTCTTGGAGCCACATATATCTTGAAACTTCTCTTTTAATCTCTTGGAACAATTCTCTCTTATTGTCTTGGAACAAGTTCCTTTTCTTAATCTCTTGGAACTTTCCTTTATCTCTTGGAACTTCTATATCTTGGAACTCCTTTCTTTTATCTCTTGGAATTTCTTTCTTTATCTCTTGGAACTTATATCTATTGGAAATTCTTTCTCTGTCTCTTACAGATTCTCATATTCCATACAACTCCTTATTCCTCCATCTCCTCTCTCCTTACTTCCTCTTCCCATATTCCCATACTTACAATTTTTTTTTAAATTTCATACATCGCAGGGTCTCCTCACTCTCTTTATCTCTCCTCCCTTACCTCCATATGTCTGCTTCTCCTTACTTAGATTATTTTTTAATATTCTCCCTTACCTCCTCACAACGCTCTGTGACCCTCCCCTACCCCTGCCATATTTCTTCTACCTCCATCCGTTCATCCACTTCTCACTCCTCCCCACACGACCTTCCTCCTCACTCATTCCATTTCCCCTTCCTTAAAATTTATCCTAAGTCCATCTCCATTTTATTGTTAACCAATCACATGATGACACATATTAACCAATTATTCCATGACACATGGAAACCAATGAAGCCAATGAGACCATGACACATGGCAACCAATCAAGCTATGACATGTGGCAGCTAATGAAATCATGACACTAGCATCCTATGGAAACCTATCATAGTGTGAAACATGGTGATGGTGTGGATGTTGACTCACCACTAATTGGGCTATGACTCATTGATGACTAGAAATTGATTGGGTGATAAGTGGATGTTGACTCGGTAATCAAAATTTTATTTATTTCATGAATTTTCTTAAGGGTCAAATCTCCATGATCTCCATAGTCTCTTTATGTTCCACATGAAAAATGTGTTAATATTTTCCATATATACACTAAAATTTCAAATACCACAATGAATGTGGGATGGATATTATAAAAGAAGAGGTGAATTTAAATGGAGGGCTAGGATTGACCCACGAAATTGATGAATGATTGTTGAGCAACGAACTTTTGGAGGTCATAACTCGAGATCGGAGAGTCGGATTTGGAAAAACTATACCTTGTTGGAAAGGAAATTCTAGGAGAAACATGATGGAATGAGTTTTAAGGGTTTAAATTGGCCATGATTCTCTCAAAAATTGAAAGAACATTCCACTATTTTTTCATGGTTTGTTGATAATTCTACTTGGTACCTTAACTTCACAAGCTTATATATTGAGATCCAAAACTCCAAATTATGCTCATAAGGACTCGTTGGAAATTTTTGATGATGAATATTGCATCTAAAAAAATTTCCATGCCTGAAAGGTCAAATATATTGCCCAAAAAATTAAAACACTGTCCATTTTTAAAAAGGCAATCAATTTAAAATTTTCAAAATAAAAGTTTATTTAAAAACTTTCATTAAAGACGAAACGGGCCCCACTTCAAGGTACAGATGTCAATGATACAAATTCTTTAATGAGGCATTAATTAAAGTGGTTATTCCAAGAAAAAAGGCGTGTGGAAAATTCTAGAAAGGAGAAAAAAACCCTAACCACTTCAAGAAAGCATTGGGAATATTTTTAAAAGAAGGAGGCATTATCAAAGAAAGGCTTAGAAGGTTGCATTATCAGAGAAGAAGATCAGAATAGAAAGATTCCAGCCATAAATATGCAACTAGATATCTGAACAACAAATAAAGATCTCCATTCTTCTTCTTCTTCTTCTACACCATTTTTTCTCAAGGCCCTATGTTTGTAATTTCTGAACCGAGCATAAGGTTGAGATTCTTGAGTGTCTTTCTTGTATACTTCTAAGACTTATTCTCTATAAGATCATGGAGTATTTACAACCATATATGTGACTGCCAAATCTAAGTTCTGATTGTCTATTTGATTAGTGGAGATTTAGTCCTTGTGTTTGACAAACTGTATTTCTAAAGATTTAGTCAATTGGGTTGTTGAGATGTTTTGTATTGTTGAATGTATGTATGAAACTCTACATATAACTATTTCAGAGTATTACTTTAATGATTTCTCATATCTTGGGATCTATGAGCATGAGATTTTTGAAGTATTCCCATCAAATTCTTTTCAATTTTGAATGCATAACTCATTTAAAACTACCTGAAATGATCAAAACCACTTTATTCTTTTTCTTGTGATAAGATATGAATGTATCTTCTACTTGCATGCGATTTAGAGGGTTGTATAAATGATGTTGAATATACATTTATTCTAATATTGAACCCTTTCTTCAATCTTTTTTAAGAAGATACTTGTTGCATATAAAGAGCAGATTTGGTTATCAAGAACCATTCCATATATAACTAAGCAATAAAGACTTGGGGTTTTCTATCTAGCATTCTCCCGAATCCAAGAGCATAAAGATACATCTTTCAGATTATGATAGAGGAGTACTACCTCTATAAAAATGAAGGGGGATTCATATCCTAGTGAGGTTGTTGTTTGGATCTTAACCGATCTAAACATCCATCATGTGGAGATTCCAAACCACATAAAGATTTTGGGTGGTTGTTTAATAAACACAGATCTACATTTGAGTTATAAGTTTCTCCAACTGAAAAATCAGATCTGCCTCGTTAAGAGGATGGACATTCACATATTCAACCGCTTAAAAAAAGTGTATAGTTTTACAAGTTCACTTTTATAATTCACCCAATAAAATAAAAAAATGGAGTTTGATCTTAAAATCAGTCCACAAATTGATTGTGAGAAGCAGTTGGTTGAAAGTTGTGAAGACGTAGGCCCTGGAGGGATCCATTCTCTATGGAGGCTTTGATGTACCATCCTAAGCCTTCCTCCATGATGAAAAACAGAAATGGAGATAGGGGGTCTCCTTGACGTATACCTCTGGTGGGAGAGAAGGGTTGGGAGGGCACACCATTAACCAATATAGAGAAGAAGGCAAAGGTAGTGAGTTTCATAATCCAGTTTATCCAATCCTTATCAAAGCCAAAGGCTGCAAGAAGGGAGTTCATGTAATGTCAATTGAGTCGATCAAAATATTTTGAGAGATCCAATCTAATGAGCATATTTGGGGTGCGCGTTGATCTGACCGAGTGGATCACATAGTGTTCCAAAATGATACTATCTATGATTTGGCACCCCTCCACATACCCTAATTGTTCCTTGAAGATGATAAAATGAAGAATAGGCTTGAGTCGCAGTGCTATGATTTTGTTGATAATCTTGTAGATTACATTGCAGAGCGTTATAGGATGGAATTGATTTGGATGGGTAACCCGATCTTCTTTTGGGATAAGGATGAGGAAGGTAGCATTAAAGGCAGAGAAGAACTGCCTAGTTGATCGAGATTCTTCAAATAGTTTCCAAACCTCTTCTCTGATCATTGGCTAGCAATAGTGGAAGAAGTTCGTTGTGAATCCATCGAGACCAGGTACCTTGACCAAAGGCATTTCCTTTACCGCTTGATCCACTTCTTCCTGCATGATCGATCCCATTAGAGCTAGGTTTTGTTTCAGCATAATGAGGGAATGAATATGTTGAGTTATCTTATTAATTGTCTAGGTTCTATCCATTATGGGTTCTGATAAGAGGTATTTATAATATCTTATCAGTTAAGTTTCTATACCTGCATGATCAAAAATTTGATTGCCCTGAGCATCTTCGAGCTTGGTGATGTGGTTGATGTATCGTTGATGCACCATGGATTGATGGAAATTTTTTTTGTTTCTCTCTCCTTCCTTAAGCCATTGTACTCTGGATTTATGTTTCCAGAGTATTTCCTCCTGTTTTTGCCTTTCCTCAAGTTGTTGTTGGAGTGTTTCTTCCTCTTGACTTGAGGCATTTGTGTGCCCCTGAAATATGATTTCATGTTGGATTTCTTCCAAGCATTGTTCTATCCCCCTTTTAGCCTGAAAGATGTTGCCAAAAACATTCTTGTTCTAGTCCCGTAGCTGCATCTTGAAATTCTTCAGTTGTTTTTAGAAACAGTACATGAGTGTACCATGAGAGATCTCAGTCTTCGCCAACTAAGTTTGGGAAAGTTCCTGAAAGTCAATATGATTGAACCATAATTTTTCAAAATGGAAAGGATTGTATTTGGGCGTTGCTCCTATGTCTAGCCATAGTTGAATTGGTCAGTGGTCTGAGCCCGATTTTAGGAGAATGTTGGCTTATATCACTGGATCCTCCAACATTATGGATTTTGAGATAAGGAAGAGGTCCAATCTGCAAGCAATTTGATGGGGGGAAGATCTTCTATTGGACCAGGTGAAGATCCCATTTCTAGTCTCTATGTCAATTAGATTGAGTTGATCTATGAGTGTTCGAAACTTACCACTGTCTTCCTCCAGTTGTTTTATTCCTCCACTCTTTTCTTCCAGTGTGAGAATGATGGTGAAGTCTCGTCTTGGGGGTCAGGGATAGTATACAGGAGGGAAGCCGGTGGAATCTGAATCGGGACTTCAGGTATTTATTCTTCCACAATAGCCATGGGAGGATCTTCCACCATTCTATTTTGGGTCGAGGAGGGAGGCGACATCACAGATGAATTGTTGAGGTGGACCAAAGAAGTCGGGGGTGATGGGGAAGAAAGGCTTATCCTTCCTCGTCCATAAACAAAGCTATTGTAAGCAAGCCCTCTCTTGGGCTTATCTCTTTCCTGGGGCATGACTGTGTGGTTAAGAAGGATGTCAACCAGGAGTAGAGTGTGGGAACATGGGAGGAGGAAGGTTGAATGAGCCCGAGCGACTGTAGCCAAAGACTAATAATAAAAAAAAAGATGCATTTCTTACCTGTTGTAAATCGTGAGGCGTTGGATGGGTTGAGTGGACAGGGCTCATGTGACTCGTACCCATCCTGACCTGCCATTGATGTTGTGCAGAGAATCCCATTAAATCAAAACTTATGTTTCGTCGCACCAGCTCGCATGAACCATGAATGTTTCTCATCCTGCGAGGTAGTGAGGAGAGGGTGGTTGCGTGAGCATTTAAATTCCTACTGTGCATGTTGTCCACATGTCACCCCATCCAGGGGAGGGAAATATATGTGTGCAATCTCTAAGCATTGTAGCAGCATTGGGGGGGCTGGGAGAATTTGTCCATTGATCAAGATATCCTCCGTTGTGGAGGAGACACCCTCGTTGGCTAGTCAGTCTAGAACCTTATTGGCGTCTCATCTCACATGAGAGTGAGGGAGGGTTGCAGGAGAGTACTGAGCATATCGAGTAAGCCAAGGAGCTTCCAACTTGGGGAAACTTTCACAGGATTGGATCCATTGATGATTTTTGAAGCTAGCGAAATGATCACTTGGGGATTCCCTTCAACAATTATTTGGTTTATGTTTTGACTAATAGCAAGTTGAATTCCTTTGATTAAACTCCAACATTTCTCAAATTTATTTGTATCTTGGCCCAAGTGACCAACAATGATATGGATAATTTTCCCTATGCAATCTCGGAGAACGACACCATAGCCTGTCGGATCGGGGTTTCCCTTTGAGGCACCATCAAAATTGAGTTTGACAAAGCCTGGAGGGGCACAAAGCTAGGAGGTAGGGCTATGGGCTGGAGAAACAAGACGAAGAGGGCTATGGAAGGGATGGAAGGGGAGATTTAACTTCCAACTTGAGAGAATGAGGCTCTCATGGGGATTGCACCAAAGATCCTCTTGGGATCAATGAGCGGCTCTGATAGTTTCATGTATATGACCCAGAATTCTTGACCAGATGTTGTTGAGGGGAGAGGATTGGGAGTGGAAGATCTGTTTGTTTCATTCTTTCCAAATCATCCAAATGATGAATCCTAGTAATAGTTTCCAAATTTGATTCATGATCAGATTTTGGTATAAATTTGTTCCCAGTTTTCTATGGTGTTGATAATACTGTCTCTAACTCTACTGGATTTCCGCATGATTTGGGCAACCCGATACCATACTTCCCCACTAAGAGGGAAATGATTGAAAATATGTTCCATAGTTTCCTCTTGTTGCTAACAAAGGTGACACATCGATGGCCCAACAAATCCCCTTTTCCTGAGATTGTCCCATGTGAGGATTCTATTTTGAACCATGAGCCAAAGGAAAGTTGATTTTTTTTTCCAAAGTTTAGATTTCTAGATGATGTTCCAGATGTGGTCTTTTGGTTGAGTGTGGATATTCTTGTGCAGGTAGTAAGCTTCTTTCACTATGAACATAGTTGCAGGAGAATAGCCCCACCAAAGAATATCAGAGCCATCATTGATACAGATCTTTCTCTGTTAGGAAATAAAACACCAAGGTTGCATGTCACAATCTTCTGGAATGTTGAGGTCTTCAGGACGAGCTTTCCAAGTTCATTAGGGATGATGATGAGGGTTCCTTAACCAAAGATCCTCCACTTTGAGTGGAGACTTAAGTTGCATTTGATGATAAAGAGGGCATAATTCTTCCAGATAGTGTAGAGGAGGCAATTGTTGCCAAGAGTCGTGACAGAATAGTGTTGTTTTTCCATTTCAGATTTCTTAGAAAGAATGCTTTTGAATGAGAGGGAAATTGTGCCAAGCAACATTCAAAATGTTGGAGCCTTGGATCTAGTCATTAAATCTAATTCGGAGTTCCTGATTGGTGTGAGGTGCATACTTTTTCTTCCACATCTTATCCCAGAGCTATGTTGGGTGTTTGATCCAGCACCACCAGAGTTTGGCTCCCATGATGTTGTTAAGCTTGCCAAGATCTCTTAGTCTAAGTCCTTCAATGGATTTCAGACGACAAACTTTGTCCCATCAAACCAGAGCCCACTTTTTTATCAAGATGATGACCATGCCAAAGGAAATTTTTCTGCAAGTTTCTTATGGTTTTGATGGCTGATTGTGGGGCTTCCAAAGATTTGAAAAGGTAGGTTGGGAGAGCTTGAAGGACCGATTTAAGAAGGACGAGTCTGGAAGCTAGATTGAGGGATCTGAAGGTCCAATTTCTCAAACGATTGGAGATTGAGAGGAGGAGGATGTCAAAAGAGATGTTTCATGCTACTGCATCTGAAAGGGGGATTCTAAGATAGTTGGATATAAGGGAGCTCCTGGGAATTCCTATAAGTCTATAGATGTGGCCTTTAACAACCGGTGGGGTGTTAAAGAAAAAGAGTTAGGATTTTTTGAGATTAAGGGTGATACCTGTTATCGCACGGTTTGTAGGAAAGGTTGGAAAGCTTGAGTCAGGGCTTGAAACCGGCGTAACAGGAGCTTCCCCACCCACTGTCACCTCGATGGGGAGCTCTTTCTATTTAGGAGGGCAAGTCTAAGGGAGACGTCCCTAAGGCAATCTGGTTAAAGAAAGGCTAAAGGGTAAAGGCCAAGTCAAGGAAATCCCTTTCACAGATTGCTTCCCAAGAAGAGATAGTCAGGAAGATAAGACCACTGACGATGCACCTGTTTGCGAGACAAAACAGAGAAAACTAGAATGTGCTTGCAGTGGGTTAGTACTTCATGAAATCAATGACTATCTTCAAATGAATATATGGGCAATGATCAAATGCAATTGTTGATGAAGTCAATGATTGCTTAAGCAGAGATAAATAACTTGTATCACTTCTTCAACAAAGAATAAAGGTAATAAGCATTCAATGTGTACAATTAGACCTTGTATTATATCATTAATGCAATAAACATGTCAAATCAGCTCATATACATCAAGTTGTTGTGTCATATGTATTGTTGCTACAATGAAGATGACGTCAAGCTTTATCAATGAGTCAAACTAGATGGAAAAGAGCACAACGTTTTACCAAATAACTTCACAAATGTAACCAATAGCTCAAAACCAATCTAAGGAAAGTTATAAAGTCAAAACGTTAAGGTCTAAGCAAGAGATTTAACAAGGTATGACGTCACTGCTATATAATTTTGTTGTCTGCAGGTTAGCTAGCCAAAGGTGGACGTTTTGACAAATTCAACCAGCAAAAATACAATTTAACTCCACG
>ML842267.1:20456-39814 GCA_009831015.1 Picea engelmannii | reverse complement strand
TGTACAAAATTTTGAAGTACAAACCTTCCCCACTTATGTGATAACTCCTACTTCATTTAATGGAATTGAATTAAGATCAGCGAGGGTTTTGAATAAACCAAATCCTACTGTGGTTATTCAAGAAGAAGAACAAGTAGATAACCAAGCAGTTGAAGAAGAAAAACAAATGGATAAACAATCAGATGAAGAAAGAGACACCCCTATACAACATGAAATTCCTCCGCACATTCCTCAACCATCAGAAATACCTCAAAAAACTAATCCTCCCCCTTATCGAGAAAGGTTACTTGTGAAGAAATCTGAGGTACCTCTAGGGCATAATCTAGATACTGAACTTAGAAACATATGTGTCAAGATTCCCCTACTTCAAGCCATCAAGGACATTCCTATTTATGCTAATATTGTAACGGATCTTTGCATTAAAAATCCAAGGAGGAAGAGGAAGGAGCCTCCTGTTATACAGGTGGTTGGACAATTATCAGAATTTATATCAGAAATACCATCTAAATATAATGATACAGGAAATCCCAGTGGTGACCATAGAGATTAATGGTGTTTCTTTTCCAAACACACTTATTGATCTAGGAGCAACAATAAATGTTATGCCGGTTGACACCATGAAAACGCTGCAACTAAATCACCTAAGACCAATGAAGACTTTGCTGGAATTAGCAGACAAATCTGTTATTAGCCCAACAAGAAGTCTAGATGATGTAACAACCACTTTGGCCTCTTGGGAGTACCCTGTGGATTTCTCGGTGATTCATCCAAAATCCTCAAAACTAGGACATTCAGTGGTGCTTGGGTGACCTTAGTTGGCCACTACTGATGCGTTTATTATTTGTCGGTCTGGAGAGATGATAATCTCCAATACGATCCAAAGTAAAAAAATTATTCTCTTTCCTCCTACCCAACCAGCCACTGAAGTTCCTTTCTGGTTGGAGAATCCCTATGGGGAGGAGGACTATACTCATCCCTTGTTAATAATTGAACAAGTAAAAGGAGTTCAAGAGAAAACTGAAGAACAAATTTTAAGCCTGTGTTTGGCTGATATCAAATGCATTGAATATCCTCAATCTTTTCCAGAATATACACATATCTTCAGCTCTGAATTTCAGGAAATCTGTTAGCCCTCCACCTCTACAGTGTCCGCCATTTCAAAAATAGATGAAGGGAAAGAATCAGTTGTCCAGACTGTTGAAATCAATCCTGGAAAATCCTTGTATATCAATGCTAGCTTAGAAAGAGATCAACAACAAAAATTGATTCAAATGATTCAAGGACAATCTGGTGCTTTTGCATGGGATTACTCCGACATGAAAGGGATTCACCCTGACACTTGTATGCATCATATTTACACCATTGACCAAATCATACCTGTTAGACAACCCCAAAGAAGAATGAATCCAGCTTTAAAAGACATAGTGAAAGAAGAACTCCAAAAACTCCTGCATGCCAATTTTATTTACCCCATTTCAGATAGAAAGTGGGTATCCCCATTAGTTATTGTCCCTAAGAAAAATGGTAAATGGAGGATTTGTGTGTACTTTCAAGAATTGAACAAGGATACCTACAAGGATTACTTTCCTTTTCCTTTCATAGACTAGGTCTTGGACACTTTGTCTGAGAAGAGGTATTTTTATTTCTTGGATGGGTTTAGTGGTTACAATCAGATCTAAATTTCACCAGAAGATCAGGAAAAAACCACATTTACTTTCCCATGGGGTACCTATTCTTATAGGGTTCTTCCTTTTGGTTTGTATAATTCCCTTGCCACCTTTCAAAGGGTTGTCTTGTCCATTTTCTCTGATTTGACCCATGACTGTGTAAAAGTCTACGTGGATGACTTCACAGTATATGGGGATGATTTCCAATAAGCATTGGGCAATTTGGAGAAAGTATTGATCAGGTGTAAAGAGACCAACCTTTCCCTCAATCATGAAAAATATAGAATGATGCTCATTGAAGGAATTGTTTTAGGTCATCACATCTCTGGTACCGGAATAAGAGTAGACCCTACCAAGATTGACATCATTTCTCAAATCAAAATCCCTATATCATAGAAAGAAGTTAGAATATTTTTAAGGCATGCTGGTTACTATAGGAGGTTCATTCATAATTTTACAAACCTAGCTTCCCCATTATTCAAACTATTAGCATAAGAGGCTAAATTATGTTGGGATGAACAATGTCAGATTTATTTTGAAATTTTAAAAACAAAGCTTTCAAGTGCCCCTGTTTGAAGAGGACCAAACTGGTCTCTTCCTTTTCATATCTACATGGATGCCTTAGATACATATTTGGGGGTTGTTTTAGGATAAAGGGAAGGCCAATTTCCATATGCTATATACATTGTCAACAAAAATATTTCACCTACTGAAGTAAATTACACTGTCACTAAAACAATTTCTTGTCAGTAGTACATGCCATTAATAAGTTGAGACACTACATAACAATGTATGTAGTTTTTGTACATACAGACCACTCAACCATCATATTTTTGATGAAAAAACCTCTTACAAATGCTAGAGTGACTAGATGGTTGTTATTACTGCAAGAATTCAATATCACCATCATTGATAGACATGGAAGAGATAATTTAGTTGTTGATTTCTTGTCTAGACTCATTCATACAGGTGATAATGCACCAATATATGACAATTTTCCAGATGAGAATCTATTTTCTATTTCTACTTACATTCCTTAGTATGCAGATGTAGCCAACTATCTTGTAACAAGAAAGTTACCTCAGGATCTGTCCTCCTGAGAAAAATAGAGAATTATCCAGCTGAGTGCCAATTACATGTGGCATGATGATTGTTTATACCATACTGGGCCTGATTTGGTGATCAGAAGGTGTGTTCAGGAGGATGAGATGCATGAAATCTTCAAAGCCTATCATGATGATCCATGTGAAGGCCATTTTGTTGATAAAAGAACAACATACAAGATATTACATTCTGGCTACTATTGGCCAACTATTTTCAAGGATGCAAATAAGTATGTGGCCAGCTGTGATGATTGTTAGAGGATGGGAAAACTTACTGCAGTTGATGAGATGCCTCTCCAATCTCAGGTAGTAATTGAACCTTTTGAGAAATGGGCTTCGGATTTTGTAGGACCCATTAACCCTATGTCTCTAAGGAAGAAGTACATCCTGGTCTGCACAGATTACGTGATCAAATGGGTGGAAACCAAAGATTTATATTCTTCTAGTGAACAATTTGTTGTAGATTTTACTTTTTAAGAAATCTTTACTCGCTTTGGTGTGCCTCGAGAAATAGTAACTAACCAAGGAACCCAATTCACCTCCAATTTGGTCAAAGCTATTATTGAACAGTATAAAATTAAACATAGAAAATCTTCACCTTATCACCCTCAAGCAAATGGGCAGGTGGAATCAACTAACAAGGTGATCGAAGCTATTCTTACCAAGACTATTCATCTACATCATAAATACTGGGTTGCCAAGTTTCCCGAGGCCTTATGGGCCTATAGAATAGCTTGGATAAAGACAATAGTCCATACACCTTATGAGTTGGTATATGGGAAGCAAGTGTTATTTCCCATAGAATTTCAAGTGAAAATATTTAGGACTGCCATGCAATTAGGGATGGATTTGGATGAAGCTAAAAAATAGAGGATATTGTAGTTGAATGAGATTGATGAGCTCATACAAGATGCTCTTCAAAGGACTACCCTTATACAAGAACATAGGACTAAATGGCATGATAAGTACATCAAGAAAAAGTCTTTTCAGTCAGGTGATTGGGCCCTACTTTATGATAGTAGGTTCAAGAATTTTAAAGGTAAATTATCTACTAGATGGTTGGGACCCTATGAGGTTGATACGGTTTACAACAATGGTTCAGTGAAGATAAAGACTATTGATTAGAATCAGACCTCCTTTTTCGTGAATGGACATTGATTGAAGGTTTATCATAAGCCTCTATCCAAAGAAGATTTTATCAGACACGTTCTTCAAAATTATGAAATGCAATTGGTAAGCAAGGGGACTTCTCCTCTTGCTGATCCACCACAATAAGTTTGTTGTGTGAATTAATTTGGCTCTGTACATATCTGTAAATAGGTGTGTGATTAGATAGGAATTTTGGTATTACTAACAAAAACAAAAAGTTGATTGTGTTCTCATGTAGATAAATAAATAAGGAGGACATCTTCCATATGTAGGTTTATCCCTTTATCTATCCCTGGTAGATCATTTATGAAAAAGGAGCTAAATGGAGTTTTCTTTAAGTTTTCTAGACTCCTAAAAATTGAAAACACCGGCGAGCAGGAACTGGCCCAAGCTCGAGAAAAATCCACGGGACAGTAGATGGAGTTTTCTTTAAGTTTTTCAGACTCCTAAAAATTGAAAACATCGATGAGTAGGAACTGGCTTAGGCTTGAGAAAAATCCACAAGACAATAAATGGAGTTTTATTTAAGTTTTCCAGACTCCTTAAAATTGAAAACATCAGTGAGCATTAACTAATCTGGGCTCGAGAAAAATCCATAGAATAGTAGTAGTTAGGGTTATTTTTATAATAAAATGGAAGTGGCAACAGAAGCAATGATTAACTTGGTTCCCCAAAGAGGAGGATTCTAAATCTCAACATGAGGTTGTCTAGCTATAGAGTACCTTCTTGTTACAGAGCTTGGAGCCGAGTCATTGAATTCTTTTGCCTCATTTTCTGATACTTCCAATGAAATTTTAGAGTTTATGTACGAGGTGTTATTTGTTGTTTTACCTATATGGTCCTTCTGTAGAATAAAATCACATGTTCTCTTCCATAGCAGTAGAAAATGCTAGCAATTTCTACAAAATGCAGCCTACAAAGTTCCAATCTACAGAATATGCCACTAGGTACCTTGTCCAATTTTCATTAAGTACCAGAATAAAATATTGTGGTGATCCGGTACTAGATAACATCTATGTGTTGTTCCAGTACTGCAAATATTCTCTCTATGTTCATCCAGTACTGGGAAAGTCTCTATGTTGTTCCAGTACTGCAACAATATTCACCTCTGCGTTCATCCGGTATTGAGGGAGAAGGCCTGTGTTGGCTCAGTACTACAGCAATGTTTTGTAGTGGTCCGGTACTAAGCTGTGATATGGTACTGGTGATGAAGTTTTGGTAATTCTTATTCTATACTCAAAGGTTTTTTTCCTGCTTGATAAAAATGTTTCAGGTAATAAGAGGTATAAGCTCACTATTTTGTCCTGTTTTATTAAAGAATCATACTAATTGTGTACTAGACGTGTGGTTACTCTCATGCATCCTCCTTTCCTCAATTATCACAAATTCCCTACCATGACCTTTTGAAATCTTGAGGGTATTTCCTACTAAAGAAATCATTCATATGCACTTGAAGCTTTTGATGGGCTGGTCATAATATGTTGAGAGTACAAAGTAATGATACCTTTAACAGGACCAATTCCATTCTCAAACACTCTGATCAAAGACCTATGTTCATATGGTGAAAAAATATCATAGTGTCATGATCCAACATCATGTCGTGTGAATGATTTATGTAAACCACGTCTTAATGCATGTTAAATCCATGATTCTTTTCTGGTCACGCTGACATCAAACGATTGCATAACTGTGAATTTTGGTCACACCGACTGTATCTCCTGTAGTCATTTCCCAACATTACCGTGAACACGATCTGATGCAAACCTCCATATGATCTTTTAAGTTATTCATGGATATGACTTCCCTTACCTCGCCATCATTACCACTAATTTGACCATTGTAATCTGAATTCCAACTTATAAATGCTTCTCTGGATGGCTTCGCCATCCAGATGAGCGTTATTCACCCATTATTTTGTCATACAATATCCATTCACACTTAGCTTCGTCCCTTCATACCGTTTTCACGCTCTATCCCCTTCCGGTACTCTAGCGCATGCTGCTCTATTCCAATACAAAACACTCGTTCTTCATACTGTGGCCATATACGCTGGTAGACTTGATCTGGAGCCAACATGGGGGTTGATAGACATGAACCAATGTTCTAATTATACAGGGAGAGGCAGGAATACCAAGCTTGCAAAGGAAAATTTGAGTGGGCCGACTAGGTTCCGTTTTTGGAAAAAATTCAAAGGCTATCACGAGGGGGTATCTCGTGCTTTTGCTCAGACCTATGATGATGAGAGTGTCCAGTTTGGGGAGATGAAATTAACAATTACAGAGGCCACCATATCGGAAGCTACATGATTTCCTTCCTCTAGAGAGAAATATTTCAAGGGCGTTGTCATTGACAAAAATCTGTCTTAGAAGTTTCTAAGGTCGGAGCATCAGGATCCCGACTGGACCAAAGGTATTCCCCAGAGCTGTATTAAGGAAGAGAACTAGACAATTCTCATCAGCCTGCAGAGGTTTCTCACTTGTGAAGGGAGGTATGAAGTGACCTTCTTATATCATTTAAAACTTTTGTCACACTTTGAAGGTGGGCCACGAATCGAATTTCCCCATTTCCTCTGGATGAGTCTAAACAAAATGGTTAGGGGAGTTAAATCATCATCTAAGAAACCCGAAAATAGTATCCATCACCATGGATTAATGAAATTATTGGTTGTCCATGCATTGAGAAAACAAGGTAGTATTTGGAAACAACTCCTTCAACAAATTTTTTTTCAAGAGGGAGTTTCTAAATCTATAGAAGAACACGAAACAAAGGCATGTAGTGAGGGGTCCAGTAGAAATACAAGGTAAAAGAAAAGAAAATTGAAGAAGTTAGGAAATGAAGAATCTGTTGTTACATCGAGTTCATCCCAACCTGTTGATGGATTGGATGAGGGTAAGTCTGTTATGATAGAGGAGCCTACTACATCCAGGAGAAAGAGGACCTCCCAATCTCAGAAACCAAGTCCAGCCCTGGTCCCTAAAACTCAATTACCACATAGTAAGAGGCAACAAATAAATAACTCTAGGAAAGGTGAACTCTCAGATAGTTCTCTTGAGGAAACTATTGAATTATCACCGAAGGTAGTTAGCAAGTTAGAGAGGGCCCATGAAATAAATATTCGAAGTAGGAGAAAGATTCAAAAGATGGATGTGCCAGAAGAACAAATCCTAGAGGAGCCTACTAAATCCAGGAAGGAGAGGTCCTCCCAATCTAATGAACCAAGTCCAGCCTCGATCCCTAAAATTCAATTGTCACGAAGTGAGAGGCGAAAAATAAAGAAATATGGTCAAAATGAAGTTTCATATGGTGCCCATAAGGGAACTATTGAGTTTCCTCAAGATCCAGTTAGTAAGTTGGAGAAGACTCGTGAAGTGAAAATTGGAAGTAGGGGGAATATTAAAACAAGGAATGTGCAGAAAGAGCCAACTCCTGTATCTACACCTCCAATCCCTAGGGTAAAAACGAGGAGTGTACAGAAAGAGAAGACTTCCATACCGACACTTCAATATGCTAGAGTAAAAATGAAGAAGGTACAAAAGAAGCAAATCTCAGAGCCTACACGTCAGTCCTCTAGAGTGAAAATGAGGAGTGTTCAACAAGAACAAACTCCAGAACCTACACCTCAGTCCTCTAAGGTGAAAAAAAAATATGTACAGGAGAAACAGGCCCCAATACCTACATCTGCCACTAAAAAAAAGAAGAGAAAGTTGTTTGAAGAAACTTCCACTCCTGTTAGTAAACCTAAGGAAGCCTCACATCCTGTGCATAGAAGTACAAGAAGCATGGCTAAATATATAATAATTCCACATGTGCCTTCTTTTACAGAGGAGCCTATTTATATTCCGACTTCTCCAGAGAAGGGAAGTTTCTATGGAGCAATGATTAATGAGACTGAGGAACTGGTGGCAGAGAATTTAAAGGATTTGAGAAAAGAGGTGGAAGCTCGAAAAGAGATAGTTGAGAAAGCAACCATATCTGATCCTGTCAGTTCCTTGAGCAAGAAACAATAGGTATTGAAGGTTGAAAAACTTACAAAACATAATAAGAAGTTAAAACAAGAGGTTACATAGTATCAAGTTTTATATAGGCAGATTAAGGCAGAGAATGCACAATTGAAAGAATAAAAACGAAGGTTACATGATGTGCAAGAAGAAGCCTCTGCTAAGCTTAACAAATTTCTGTGTTTAATCCGATACACTAGGGTTATCAAGAATTATCTTAAGGGTGAGGCCTATAGTTTCAATATTCTATAGCTAGACAAATGATATTTATCCAGGGTGGAAGACAGTTTCAGTTTTGCAAAATTTTGAGTACCAGTTTCGACATTTTTGCATGAGGACATGCAATGACTTAAGCATGGGGAAAATGTTGGGCCTCCGTTTTGACACCCCTATTACTTTATATTATCTTCTATCTTGGTCAATTTTACCTCTGACATATGCATATGTTGTCTATTTCTTCCACAAAACTACCTTGTGACCTTATTCATATGCATAATGAGGTAACCCATGTTGAAAACATGATTTGTTGATTTCTTAATTAATTGGGACTAAATGATTGTTGTTTATGCTTCTAATTACTTTGATTAATTTAAGCAACTTTCATCTGATACTCATATTCGGTATTAGTTCAGTACTTGCGCTGGTCTAGTACTGCAAAATTTCAACTATTCTATTCCAGTACCAACTCTGCGCTGATCCAATACCAACTCTGTGCTGATCCAGTGCCCACTCTGCATTGATCCGGTACCAAGATCTATTACTGTGTTAGTCTGGTACTAAACCCGCTTCTACAGGATTGATGTTTTGAATGAGTGCACTGGTGATGGCTCCAAGAAATTGGTTGGATGGAAGCATCCTTGGTTCGGTTGAAGACCACGATAGACTTCATCACTCATGCACTTCGTGTCATGAGGATGAAGTCCATTCCTTGAGATACACTATGTTCACCAATTGTAATATTTTGTAAACATTTGATGATTATCTTTAGACTTTGATTGTAACGGCTAACCTTCTTTAAAAGGGATGATGTGTAGACGATCAATAATATAGAGATAATATACACTGTTATGCTAGGAAATTGAATGTTGAATTACTGATTCACTTGTTTAATTGAAAGAATACGAATGCTAGTTTTTGAAATTCATGGATGTGAGTAAAGTGTCTATTTTGTAATTTCTTTAGAGCTACCTTGTTGGTTCGACAAGGGCCCACCGCCCCAACCAAGGTAAGTCTCCCTGTATTTGTTTATGTGTGGACATAAGTTAATTGTGTGTGAGTGTGCAAATATAATAATTGTGTATTGCAAATGATTACGAGTGCATGAACTTTCCTAAGTACAATGTAGATATCTAAATAGATACCTGTTGATTTTGGATCAATGTGAATGAACAATTATACATGAAGCATAGTAGATGATTCTATTTCTATTTTCGTAGGGTGATATTTAGTTAACAAAATCTAGGTAGATGTTTGGGATTGCTAGACAAGAAATTGTTATTTTTTTGAATTTTGAAGTCTTAGTAATTGTGTTGTCCTCAGTAAGTGCATGAACAATTAGACTTCATCTCTCACTCTTCATGCATCAGTAATGAAGTCTTTCAATCATATTGACAATCTCCTATATTGAGGAAGGAAGTTTTGATTGGAATTGATTAGGTCATGATTGGTTTCTTTCCAAGAGTAAATAGAGTGAATTGTCAATTGTTATGTGAATTCAATTGCTACGGGAAGCATGGTCTCAGTTCATATTTTTATTTCACGAGCCTATAATGAACAAACTTGTTACCTGAGAAAGAACATATTTCAACCGCGTGTTTGCTTGAGATTTTTACTATGAGCTTTGTATTCTAGTTTGAAGTTGTGTGAAGAGTAGTGTTCAGATATTCCAAAAACAAAGTATTGTGTTATTGATTGTTTCTTGATTGAGCTAGATACAACAGACATAGATAGGTTACCTATTTTCGGCACATATAGTGTAACAACTCTATTGATTATGAATCCCAGATTGATATATAAATGAGTTCAATATACTAAACATATATTTACACCAACAATGATACCATAGCAAGTCATTATTCCATACAAAATTATCTAATGAACTGGGATCCTCATGTAGTTGTTGAATGATCTTGCATACCTCTTGATATTTTTTCCCTTCTATCCTTGCTTCTTCTACCCAATCAAATTGTGGAATACAAATAACACATAGTGAACCTTCTATTTCTTCTTCTTTCCTTGAAAGAGCATCTTCCACAACATTATGTTTTCCTTTTTTGTAGATAATTTCAAAGTCATAACCTAGCATCTTTATAACCCGTTTTTGTTGCTCTTCTGAAGATAATTGTTGCTCCAAGAATTGCTTCAAACTATCATGATATATTTTTACTTTGAAGTGTCTTCCTATTAGGTAAGGGCGCCATTTATGAATTGCATGTAGTATGGACAACATTTATTTTTCATAAGTGGGTTTGACTATTTTTTTTCCTTTAAGTTGGCTACTTTCAAAGGTAAGGGGCTTTCCTTGCATTAAAAATTGACCAATTCCATGGCATGATGCATCAAACTGCACAATAAATGTTTTTGTAAAGTCCGATGTGGCTAGGACGAGAGTAGTACACATAGCCTCCTTAAGTTTTTCAAAATATTTGGTTGCTTCCTCAGTCCAAGAAAATCATTTTTTATTTAATAATGTTGTTAGAAGTGTTGCTATTTTACCATAATTATTGAAAAACTTGCAATAATATCCCATTAACCCTAAGAATCCTCTAAGTTTATTCAAGGTTTTGGGAATCGTCCATTCCCTCATAGCCTTTAATTTTCTTAGGGGTCCATTTTTACACCTTCATGAGATACAATATGACCCAAATATTCCACTTATTGAACCCCAAGGCACACAGAGAAGGCTTTTCATGTTTATGCTTGTGTACCACCAAGAGGAATTCCCACTAGTGAAATAGGTGCCAAGAACATGGGAATTGTCATGGGCACCATATTGTCCCTTTTGTTTGGTGAAAACCCCCTTGTATTTTGAGTTGGGGGCTTGGTGATAGGCTTCGTGGGTTTGTGATGGGGCTTCACGCCCACATGTAAGTATAATTTGATGTTGACTTGTGGAGGGGCTTCCTTGATGACCCCTACGACTTGTATATAAAGGAGATAGTTCATTGTGACAATTCATATTGTGTGGTGATAATGTGAGGAGGAGCTTGGCAATTTTAGTCCAATTTGTGGCGACCTCAGTCCAACCATGGAGAAGCCTCAATTATGCTATGATAATATTGTTTTAGGCAGGTAAAACTTGAAGTAGAGAAGTTGACACCTAGGAGAATCCTAGCCACATGTATGTGTGTTTGTTGGCATCCTAGGGAGAGTAGGCCAAATTCTAGGAGAGGCTCAACTTGCTAGAGTAAGGAAACCGCTGAAGGTAAGAGGGCTTGACCTAGTGGGAATAGACAACAACAGGGTGTTGGGTCTATTCTAAGGGGTCGTCCATCTAAGTTTAGGGTAGTCTCAACTTAGGAGAGGCTCAACCTTCCATTTTGGGGTAGCCATAGGTTGAAGGAGGGTTATTCCAGTCATAAAGAGGGGAAGAATTGCTATAGGACTGTGGGAGGAAGAAAGGATGCTACATGTGTACAACAAGGTCATGGTGGTGTTCTGAAGGCCAATACATCAACTACATGTGTGATGTACAAGGAGAAAGGTGGAAACAACTTAGGGATGGTATAGGAGACATCTTAGAGGTCTAGGACAACAAGACTAGTGGGATGTTGGAGTGATGTCGAACAAATTGGAGCGTAGGTTGAGGGTAGCCATGAGGAAGCCAACAACAACACCTTGAAAACATAATTTGTGGGCTTCAGGAGGGATGGAACAACAACATAATTAGGGGCACTTTGAGGGGTGTTCTATAGGTCAAGGACAATAAGACTAGTAACCGAGTTGAGGGCTGTAAAAACCAGTACAATATCAAGTTTTGTGGGCTGTCATAACAGTGAAAACAACAAGTCTTGAGGCAACAAGAAGGCTAATATCACTGGGTCTGTGGGGAAGCTTGATGGTAGTCTTGAAGGTTGTTACAAAATTGTACTAGGAGTTGTAACAATAACAATTTTGAAGACCAAGTTTGGGCATAGAAACCAAGGAAGGTTTTGTAAGTGTTGTTGGCATTTTCTTTTGTAAAGAATTGGGCCATTTTCCCCGGTACAAGATCCCATTGGTTCTTGTTTTAAGGAAATTGGATTTGAGCATTAAATTCATGTGTACGTGTGTATGATCTAATTGCTATATTTTAATTCTTCCATTGTGCTAAATGGTTAGGCATCTCAATGTGTTTATGTTCACAGTTCAAATTGTGTTAATTTGTGTATAACTATAGAAATAATAGACTAGACCTGAGGTGGGGTCAAAATATAACATGGTATCAAAGTTGTGGTTCTGAGAAGGGGTGTTGGATCTGAGTTATTTACACATGTGATAACTCTAAGAGGGATCTACAGTGACTTTTGTAGGTAGCAACATGTTATATGGTCTTTGGTTTGAGACATGGAGCAAATCGTTCAAACGAGGAGTTGTGGACTATTGCATCTTGGTGGTGTGGCAGGTTGGGAGTTTTGGTGGATTGGCGGAGAGCCTGAATCACAACATTATGTTGTGTGGCTAGTTTCCAACCTTGTGGATGGACTTTCGATGACTTGTCATAGTTAGTTGTGATGGGTTTAGCTCGGATGCTTTGGCACAGACGAGATAGATTTGTATGTATGGAAGGTTGGTGAGATAGAGTCTTCATCGAGTCGAAGAGTTGCACATTATTGAGAAACAACAATTTATTAGGTATTTGACCTAGGAGGATGAGGACACTTACAGAGATGAGTTTTTGAGGTCTAGAGTGGACTAGACTAAGTGCCCATATACAACTCAAGATTGTTTAGAGGAAGGACACAGGTCCAGTTACAATGTGTGTGTAGTCACAAATATTTTTATGACTTGGATGATAGACTTGGGAAGAAGTTCAATGGATGGACGTGACCTGGGTAAGTGCGATGCTTTCCTTGGGAGGATTGCATGGTTCTTATATAGTGGAAGCCACCGACATATGACATGAGCACAGGATTTGTTCAAAAACTTCATAGAGTCTGACTCAGATATGTATGTGGAGCTTGGTATGGGGACCATGCATGTAGTACAAGGATCTAGAACACTGTCATTTCAGATGGATTCATGGGATGTGTTGCGAATGGAAAATGTGTTATGGGTGCCAAGAGTGTGTTCTCAACCTCAAGGATTTAGGATTAGGGCTATGCAATGTTGTTTTGAGATAGAAAAGCGTTGTTGGATGCCAGGAGGATAAATCTTAGACACAACAATGGTCCTGTATTTAGAGAAGGAAAAATGTATAGGAAGAAGGGATAGCCTATGCGAACCATGACCAATAGTAATGCAGCGACAATGGATAGGGAGTAGGTAGATTCAAAGGTTGAGTAGACTTAGAGAGAGCCCGACCTCAAAGGGATTCAATGGATTCAGAGGGAGTCAACAAGCTCAAAGGGAGAGTCAACCTTTTAGAGGGAGGCAACCTACAGATCCAGATGGGAGAGAGGAATCTTCTAAGACTGTCAAGATGGTGTCACAGGTTGAGATGGCTAGACAGGATGATCAAAAGAGGGAGGCTTCTAGGAGCATGGTGTATTCCAAGGAGGGATCATGCCAGACAACAATATTTTCTTCAGTGAAGAGGGAGAAGCCAATCATGTGGATTGGAGATCAGTTGTGGAAGTGGATGTAGTGTGGAAGACATAGATACTCCCAAGATGGGAGACAACACTACTTCCAGGCGATGATGGAGGATGGAATGCCTCCCTCGCTAAGAGGGAGTCTTGATGCTTGTGTAGCATCAATAGGAATTCCCACTAGTGGCCTAGGTTCCAGGCACGTGGGAATCATTGTGGGCACCATATTAGCCATTTATTTTGGTGAAAACCACCTTGTATTTTTAGTTGGGGGCTTGGTGATGGGATTCATGGGTTTGTGATGGGGCTTCACACCCACATGTAAGTCTAATTTGATGTTGACTTGTGGATGAGATTCCTTGATGACCCCTAAGACTTGTATATAAAGGAGAGAGGTCATTGTGGAATTTCATTATTGTGTGGTGACAATGTGAGGAGGATCTTGGTGATTTCAATCTTGCTTGTGGTGACCTCAGTCCAGCCATGGATAATCCTTAGTTCTACTTTGATACTATTGTTTTGGGTAGGTAAAAATTGAAGTAAATCATTCAACACCTAGGACAACCCTAGACACAAGTATGTGTGGCTATTGGCATCCTAGCAAGAGTAGGATGAAGCTTAGGAGAGCCTCGACCTGTTAGAGGAAGGAGTTCGTTGAAGGTAAGAGGGATCGACGTAGTGGTAATGGACAACAACAGGGTGTTGGGTCTATTCTAGGGGGTTGACCAACTTTGTTTATGGTAATCATAGCCTAGGAGAGGTTCAACCTGCCAGTCTAAGACAACCACATGTTGAAGGAGGGTTCTTCTAGCCAGAAAGAGGGGAACACCTACTACTGGAATGTGCGAGGTAGAGGGTCCGCTATAGGTGGAAAAAATCTACTAGTGGCGTTTTGAAGGCCAGGATGTCAGCTAAAGGTGTGTTGGACAATGAGAAAAGGTGGCACCAACTTAAAGACAGTGTAGGGGTTGTCCTAAAGGTCTAGGACAACAAGACTAGTGGGCTGTTATAGTGATTTTAGACAACTTGGAGGGTATGTTTATTGAATCCATGAGGGTTGTTGCAATATTACCATTACAACATAATTTGAGGGCTTCATGAGGGATGGAACAACAACAAACTTAAGGGAACTTTGAGGGTTGTTCTATCAAGGACAATAAGATTAGTGATTGAGTTGAGGGATATAACAACCAGTACAACACCAAGTTTTGTGCGTTGTCATAGTAGTGGAAACAACAAGTATTGAGGAAACAAGAAGGTTGATATCACTGGGTTTGTGGGGCATATAGAGGGAAATATTGAAGGTTGTTAAAACAATGTACTATGAGTTGTAAAAAAAATAGTTTTGAATACTAGGTTTGGGCACAAAAACTAAGGAAGGCTTTGTAAGTGTTGTTGGAATTTTATTTTGTAAAGAATTGGGCCATTTTCCCTGGCGTGGGAGCTCATTGGTTCTTGGTTTAAGAACTTTTGATTTGAGCATTAAATTCATTTGTACTTGTGTATGATCTAATTTATAGATTTTATTCTTCCACTGTGCTAAATGGTTAGGCATCTCGGTGTGTTTATGTTTACAGTTCAAATTGTGTTAATTTGTGTATAACTATAGAAACAATAGACCATACCTGAGGTGTGGTAAAAAAAATAACATTACATACAATTGTTTCTCTTCCAATAGTTGTAATACTTTGTCAACATGTTGTATGTGCTCTTCCGAAGATTTGTTGTATATTAGTATGTCATCAAAAAATAGTAGCACAAATTTTCTAAGGAAGGGCTTGAAAATAGAATTCATCAAGCTTTGAAATGTTGAAGGTGAATTAGTAAGTCCAAATGACATAACCAAAAAATCATAATGACCTTCATGTGTTCTAAAAGTTGTTTTAGGAATGTCTTTCTTCCTCATTCTGATTTGATGATATCCCAAACGAAGATCTAACTTAGTAAAGAATTTGGCTCCATGCAATTCATCTAATAATTCATCAATGACAGGAGCACGAAACTTATCTTTGATGGTAATTTTGTTGAGATGTCTATAATCTGGACACATACGACATGAACCATCCTTTTTTGTAACCATTACTACTGTTCAAGAGAAATCACTTTCGACAGGTTCAATGATTCTGTCCTCTAACATTTCCTGGATCATGCGCTCAATCTTACTCTTCTATGCATATAGATACTTGTAAGGCCTAATGTTAGATGGTACACTTCTTGGTTGAAAATGAGTATCATGGTCATTATCTTTGTTATCACGCAGTTTTTAGCTAGGAGAAAAGGCTATAAGGTAGAGGGTCAAACTGGCATAACATGAACCTATCCCACCCAATGTCACCACGATGGGATGGTTCTTTATCCTTAGGGAGGTGAGGCCCAGGGGAGACATTCCTAGTGACTTGGGGTTTTGAAGAGGCTAAAAAGATAATTAAACAATGACAAGTTTCCCCCTTCACAAATCACCACCAAAGTAGATAGTCTGGCCTATAGCTAATAAAGACAACCAAGTAGGATCCCTGCCCGAGAAAAAAGAAACAATAAACTTGATATATGCAGGCTTTGGTTAGTACTTCATATATATTAAAGACTATCTGATATTCAATATGAGCAATTTAAAAGTAAATGTTGACGAAGTCAATGTTTACAAAATAGAAATAGTAGTAATGTCACTTCACCAATAAATACTAGAATTATACAACATTCAATATAACAAATCACTTCTTAACTATATTAATGCCTTCAACAACCATTCAATTTCTCTCAAAGAAAAAATGTTGTTGCATCAATGATATAATAGCAAGGAGTGACGCCAACATTCAGGGTTAGTAGGGTTAGGTAGATCTAGGGTTAGTGCAGTTAGGGTTTCAATCGAAAAGTTTTGAGAGTGTTTAGATCAAGTTCTTACTTCAACTTTGGAGGACTCAGATCAGTGCCTTAGGGTTTAATGGAGTCATAAATGAAGGACGCAAGAGTTGAAGGAGGTGAGATTTTAAAGGACTAGAGGGATAAGTTTTAAAGTGCTGATAAAGCAGGGCTTCAAAATCATAACCCTAGGGGAGAGAGGCTCACTTCGGTGTTGCTAAAGCAAGGCCTCATGCTCTCTCCTCCTTCCCAACAAACAACTAGCTCAAATGAAATACAAAATCAAGACAAGAGGGTTTAAAAAGGGAGAGTGTTGCTAAGGCAAGGTTCTTTCATCAAACCCTAAAATAAAATGGCCCTAGGTGTAGATGACCTAGGCCTGGGACATACTCTTCCTCTTGAAGTCAAAATGGTATGGCTAGCTAAAGGGAGGAAGAAAAATGAGTGTAGCTATGGCTAGGATCTCTTCTTCTTCTTCAATGGCTAAAAGCTTTTCTATCAGGGGACATGAGACAAGGACCTACTTGTGTGCTTGTCACCTAGGGTTTTTATTCATCAAATTATAAATACATGTAAGAAAATAAGACTACAACCATTCAATCAAGAAGTTTTGCCGAAAAATACTTACAATTCATCAAGAAATAATCATGCAAACCCTAGTTGTAACACCTTCCTTCAAGAAAAAACACCATAGAATGCCAAAAATCTCTTCCTTCAACAAGTGCGCCTTCCTCAAATCAGCCAATAACCCAAATAGGGTGCAAAAATCAGACCTCACTAATGAGTGAGTAATTTGTTGTGATAAAATGAGAGTGAAAACCCTCAATATATAGTGTATCAATGACCTAATTTACTTTTTTAGGTCATAAAAAGTCCGACAAGGCCATAATACCAAAATAATATTGTGTCTACATTAAATGCTAAGTAAAACCCTAATCAAGCAAAAGGTGAGACGTCAAGCCCCTCTGAGGGAGACGCTAGCCCTTTCTAGGGCCAATGCAACATCCATAAGCAAAACGTTAGCCCTTCTTGGGCTCCTCCAAACTGCCACACGTGCCAACCACCTTTTCCATCTTCCATACGCTCATGATGATGTCATAATATTACTGGTGACGTCCTGGGTCATCTGGAGCCAACGTTCCACTGCAAGTGGGCCAATCCCCCTAGGTCCATCTCAACCAAAGTGCCCCTGATGGAACACCCTCTTCTTCTCTGGTGCAAAGGCCCTGATCCATATCCATCCTGTCTCTGCCCCCTGATGGGGTCTCAACATCCACCTGGTGGGCTCTTCAGCTCCATGGAGGTCCGAACTGGATATCTCCCCATGTGTACCGGTCCAAATGGTACCTGTCCGTCGGGCATGTTCCTGCACATCAAAAGCTATGCCCTCCATGGGCTCATCAGTCACAGGGATCATAATAATGTCAATCACATATCATCATCAATATTATTAAACATATGCATAAAACCCCTAATACATCAGTCAATATCTCAAAGACATTACAAAAACCTGCAATACAAGATTGGAGAAAAGGACAAGGTGTCCTATTGGGCTAGTGTCCACAAGAAAAGGAAAGTTTCTAGGAAGATCTCATCCAAGCCTTGTAAGTGAGGTGATGTGGCTAGGGATTTCCAAACATCTGGGTGCAGTGAGGGCTAAGGATGCATAAGTGTTACCTGTGGGTGCCTTTGTAGAAGGCGATATGTACCTGCCATGGATGCATTTTTTCCAAGCCCATTCTTGCCTTTATTCTTTTTATTCTTGTTTTATTCTTTTATTTGCTATTTTTTCATTCAAGAACTAACCAGGGGACACTGCCTTGGCATGGTGACTAGAGCTGACAACGTTACCCAGAAGTACTTTCACAGAGATGAGAAGGATGGCTCGTGATGAGACCCCCTTTCCCTTGGCCATGCAACCAAAGGTCACTACCCTGGCATGGTAACTAGATGGTGGCAATGTCATACTGTTAGGTACCCATGGACCTAATAGGTTGGCTCGTGATGAGACCCCCTATCCTCTGACTAGGTCTTATTTTGTTATTTTCCAGGTCCCTCTTGTTTCTTGCTGAGAGGATTTTTACTGCCTTCTCGGGGATCCCTGGGCGAAGCATCTTGAGGTTCATTTTTTTAGGCTTTTATCTTTTACCAGCTTTCTTTTACCTTTTGGGGATTTAGCCCCTTCTTCCCACGAGATAAGGTGCAATCCTATAAATAGGTCAACCCAATGCCTGGACAAGGGGAGTGGGATAAATGAGCGAGAGATAAGATGAAACAGTGGTGTTATGATGGGAGCGGATGATGGATTTTCAGAAATTCCCCAGTGGCAAACCAAAACCTACAGACAAAGGCTTGCTAAGGTACCCTGTCAATCTCCCCAAACATGGTCAAGTGGGAAAATGTAAGATCCAAGCATTTGTTAGAGATAAAAGGAATCAAGTGCATATATTTAAAGGTTTTAATGATCAAAAGTGACACATACCATGATACCTGGACCAATTACCTCACGGAGCAAGATACTTCTCTAATACAGGACCAAGTCGATGGTGATGGATGTTGCTGCTGCTGATAAGACAAAGTTGATGGAAGAAGAAAAGGACGGGTCCTCCAGGGCCATGCTCAAGTCAATCCTGCTCTTAGTACTCCATTTCTAGGACCCGTGGGCCTCGAGACATGGTCTCCTAGTTATCCATAAAAAGTGGGGATAACATCTGACTCCAACTCGGGGACATGTGCTCACCGTAGAGCGCATGAGAACCTCAACATCTATGTCATAACCTGCAGACCTGCTCAATCTCGATAGAAGTATTAGTAACAAAATTGGGGTGGTAATGCCACCCCAACACACACACA
>ML842267.1:0-20399 GCA_009831015.1 Picea engelmannii | reverse complement strand
AGTTACCTGTTGGATGGATGTTCGATGTAGTCAAATGACTAGTGTAGCCAATCCAACAATGTCCCACGATGCCTGCCTTTGTGCTTCATCATAAACCAAAACAGTGATAAATCAAGCACAAAAATGTCACGAGTTAGAATATATATCATATCATCGGAAATCTCAAAGTCTAACTCATGGAGGCAGGTGGGAGGGATAAAATCCTGCCAATTCCATCTCTGAGGAAAGTACTCAATCCACTTCAGGAAGGGATCAAGAAAAGTCGTTCAGAACACTGACTCAAAAGGTCGACACACTAGCTACCTAAGACGTCCTCATACTGTGAAGTCTGGGAAGGGATTGACAAGGATGTATTAGACGACTGGAAAATTCCCAAGGGATAGTTGAAAAATTGAGAAGATACACTTAAGCTTGTAATATTTAACCAACCCTTGGACTCTAGGATTTTCTCTAGAGAAAACTCAAAATCAAAAACATACTTCCCAACCACAACTCTAGCAACACAAAAAAGTATAGTAATTGTAAGTGGTTGGGGAGAATCATTACAAGGATGCTCCTTTAAGCAAAGGATGTTCTTGTATCAAAATACGAGCACAATGGTGGTTGGTAATCATCTTCATGGAGAGAATCCAAGTGCTTAGAAGGGTACTCATCAAAAATCTCAAGGTAAGACTGAAAATCATCAGGAAAACAAGGTACTAGTCCATCCTTGGCTTTTTGAAAAGTACGGGTAAAAATCTCATCTCCTTGTTGCCGCTGGTCAAAAGTACTCTGTTGTAATAATTGCAAGGACAACACTTGGAAATGAATCTCAGTGTCATAGATGGGATCCAGGTCATAACCAACTATATTCCACCTATATCTCCTAACATGTATGAACTCATCAATGTTATCAACAATGTCACTATCTGTGTCATAACATGCAGGGTTTGAAACATTTGAAAATTCATTCTCCTCCTCCTCATTTCCTTCATCATAAAGTAAAGCATCATAAAAAACTAGGGGAGGAGGGCAACTTACTATTTCCTCTTGTGCAAGGGCTTCGAGAACTTTGGCATTTTCAGCATGTGTTATTGTTTCATCCTCATGGATTGCTTCTTTGTCTTCGATTGTACAACAAGGAATATCCATTTCGTTCAAAGCTTTCATTTCTCCATTTTCTGAATCAAGGAACAAGGTGTCATCTGAATCCTGAAGTGGAAAGCAACTAACCTCATCTTTGCTTTGTTGTGCAGGAGAAACAGGTTCTTGGATGGCCTTATCAGAAGGAGTGTAGGTCGATACTTCATCATCTTTCTTAGGTTCTTGCTCCTTAATCACATCCTCATTCTACTGGTCAAAAACTTGTTCCCTTCTCTCTTGTGGATATTCAACAAAGGTTTCAAGGGAAACCCGTTTTATCAAGATGAGAGTGTCCATGGTATGGTCATTGGTTCTCGACAAGGAGAGATTCTTTTCGATTCGAATGGCCATGTTGTGAGCTTCTACAAGTGTTTTTGGATTCTTTTTATTTAGGAGGAAGCTCAAATGCCCCTGAAGTCCATTAGCATAGAGATAAACGAGGTACTTGTCTTTAGGACGATGGATTTTAGGAATCTGGTAAAGAAACCTCTAGAACCTAACCCCAAAAACACGGATGATCTCATCCTCTGTTTGTTTTATTCATTCAAGACCTTTCAACAATGATTGTATATCTTCCAATTTCATAACCCACCTTGCAAGGAAGATTTCTTCAAAATGGTCCATAGATGCGATGCTGGCAACTGGAATATTATCATACCATCTTATAGCTTCTCCATGTAGAGAGGTAGAGAAGAGTTTCATCACCAAATCTTTAGCCTCATCACTGACAGGGAGGTATTGAAACAAAGCCCAGAATTTTCTCATGTGATAATCGAGACTTTCTCCATCGATGCCAGCGAATCTAGGGAGCCAAGTTTTATAAAAGGGGGGCATTTTTCTGGGATATCCCAAGATTTTACTCATGTCCAAAGGTTTGTAGTTCCTGGATCCCATTGTGAAGTCATAGTTGGCTTCACCATCATTGGAGTCACCAGATATTTTTCTTGAAACTATCAAAAGATAAGGGAAAACACCCAAAGTAGAGTCGCCAGGTAAGCTTGTAAGATAGAATCCATAGGGGCAAAGCTGACCGAAAAAGTGTTGTCTGAGGAAGGTTTGATTCAGTGTTCCCTGGCAACGACGCCAAAATGTTATCGCACAACTTGTAGATAGGAGAAAAGGCTATAAGGTAGAGGGACAAACTGGCGTAACATGAACCTATCCCACCCAATGTCACCACGATGGGATGGTTCTTTCTCTTTAGGGAGGTGAGGCCCAGGGGAGACGTCCCCAGTGACCTGGGGTTTTGAAGAGGCTAAAAAGATAATTAAACAATGACAAGTTTCCCCCTTCACAGATCACCACCAAAACAGATAGTCCAACGTATAGCCAATAAATACAACCAAGTAGGATCCCTTCCTGAGAACAAAGCAACAATAAAATTGATATATGCAGCCTTTGGTTAGTACTTCATATGTATTAAAGACTATCTGATATTAAATATGAGCAATTTAAACGTAAATGTTGACGAAGTCAATGTTTACAAAATAACAATAGCAGTAATGTCACTTCACCAATAAATACTAGAATGATACAACATTCAATATAACAAATCACTTCTTAACTCAATTAATGCCTTCAACAACCATTCAATTTCTCTCAAATACAAAACGTTGTTGCATCAATGATATAATAACAAGGAGTGATGTCGGAATTCAGGCTTAGTAGGGTTAGGTAGAGCTAGGGTTAGTGCAGTTAGGGTTTCAATTGAAAATTTTTGAGAGTGTTTAGATCAAGTTCTTACTTCAACTTTGGAGGACTTAGATCAATGCCTTAGGGTTTAATGGAGTCATAAATGAAGGACGCAAGAGTTGAAGGAGGTGACATTTTAAAGGACTAGAGTGATAAGTTTTAAAGTGTTGATAAAGCAAGGCTTCAAAATCATAACCCTAGGGGAGAGAGGCTCACTCCGGTGTTGCTAAAGAAAGGCCTCGTGCTCTCTCCTCCTTCCCGACAAACAACTAGCTCAAATTAAATACAAAATCAAGACAAGAGGGTTTAAAGAGGGAGAGTGTTGCTAAGGCAAGGCTCTTTCATCAAACCCTAAAAGAAAACGACCCTAGGTGTAGATGACCTAGGCCTGGGACGTCCTCTTCCTCTTGAAGTCAAAATGGTATGGCTATATAAAGGGAGGAAGAAAAAGGAGTGTAGCTATGGCTAGGCTCTCTTCTTCTTCTTCAATGGCTAAAAGCATTTCTATCAGGGGACATGAGACAAGGACTTACTTGTGTGCTTGTTACCTAGGGTTTTTATTCAACAAATTATAAATACATGTAAGAAAATAAGACTACAATCATTCAATCAAGAAGTTTTGCAGAAAAATACTTACAATTCATCAAGAAATAATCATGCAAACTCTAGTTGTAACACCTTCCTTCAAGAAAAACACCATAGAATGCCAAAAATATCTTCCTTCAACAAGTGCGCCTTCCTCAAATCAGCTAATAACCCAAATAGGGTGCAAAAATCAGACCTCACTAATGAGTGAGTAAGTTGTTGTGATAGAATGAGAGTGAAAACCCTCAATATATAGTGTATCAATGACCTAATTTACTTTTTTAGGTCATAAAAAGGATGGCAAGGCCATAATACCAAAATAATACGGTTCTTACATTAAATGATAAGTAAAACCCTAATCAAGCAAAAGGTGAGACGTCAAGCCCCTCTGAGGGAGATGTTATCCCTTTCTAGGGCCAGTGCAACATCTAGAAGCAAAACATTAGCCCTCCTTGGGCTCCTCCAAACTGCCACACGTGACAACCACCCTGTCCATCTGCCATATGCTCATGATGAAATCATAAGATTCCTTGTGACGTCCTGGGTCATCTGGAGCCAACGTTCCACTGCAAGTGGGTCAATCCCCCTAGGTCCAACTCAGCCAAAGTGCCCCTGATGGAACGTCCTCTTCTTCTCTAGTGCAAAGGCCTTGATCCATCTCCATCCCGTCTCTGCCCCCTGATGGGGTCTCAACATCCACCTGGTGGGATCTTCATCCCCATGGAGGTATGAACTAGTCATCTCCCCATGTGTACCAGTCCAAATGGTACCTGTCCATCGGGCATGGTCCTGCACATCAAAAGCTACTCCCTCCATGGGATCATCAGTCACAAGGATCATAGCAATGTCAATCACATCTCATCATCAATGATATTAAACATATGCATAAAATCCCTAATACATCAGTCAATAGCTCAAAGACATTACAAAAACCTGCAATACAAGATTGGAGAAAAGGACAAGGTGTCCTATTAGGCTAGTTTCCACAAGAAAAGGAAAGTTTCCAGGGAGATCTCATCCAAGCCATGTAAGTGAGGTGATGTGGCTAGGGATGTCCAAACATGTGGTTGTAGTGAGGGCCAATGATGCATAAGTGTTACCTGTGGATGCCTTTGTAGAAGGCGAGATGTACCTGTCATGAATGCATTTTTTTCAAGCCCATTCTTGCCTTTATTCTTTTTATTCTTGTTTTATTCTTTTTTTTGTTTTTTTTTTGTTCAAGAACTAACCAGGGGACATTGCCTTGGCATGGTGACCAAAGCTGACAGTGTTACCTACAAATACTTTCACAGAAATGAGAAGGATGGCTCGTGATGAGACCCCCTTTCCCTTGGCCATGCAACCAAAGGTCACTACCTTGGCGTGGTAACCATATGGTGGAAATGTCATACTGTTCCCACGAGATAAGGTGCAATCCTGTAAATAGGTCAACCCAATGCCCGGACAAGGGGAGTGGGATAAATCAGTGGGAGATAAGATGAAATAATGGTGTTATGATGGGAGCGAATGATGGCTTTTCGGAAATTCCCCAGTGGAAAACCAAAACCTACAGACACACGCTTTCTAGGGCACCCTGTCAATCCCCCCAAACATGGTCAAGTGGGAAAATGTAAGATCCAAGCAGTTGTTAGAGATAAAAGGAATCATATGTATATATTTAAAGGTTTTAATGATCAAAAGTGACACATACCATGATACCTAAACCAATTACCTCGCGGAGCAAGAACCTTCTCTGATACAGGACCAAGACAATGGTGATGGATGATGTTGCTGCTGACAAGACAAAGCTGATGGAAGAAGAAAAGGATGGGCCCTCTAGGGCCATGCTCAGGTCAATCCTGCTCTCTGTACTCCATGTCTAGGACCTGTGGGCCTCGAGACATGGTCTCCTAGTTATCCCTAAAAAGTGGGGATAACAATCTCGATCAGGTGGAAGACCCTTAGTCATTTCACCAAATACATTAGAATGATTGTTGATAACTATTTGGAGGTTTAATGGAGCAGAGGATATACATATTTGGACATCAAATGAGAACAATTGTGAAAGTACACCTTGGTGTCCCTTTTTTAGTAATTTTGTCATGTTGTTAGAGCTTATCACTTTAGAGGGTTTCCCTTGGATACCTCTAAGCTCAATTTCCTTTAAATATGAGGAAAATTTCATGAAAAGATCTTGAAAATTAAGGGCCACTATTCCCAATTATTGTAACCATTGGACCCATGTTACAACATCAACACCACCCATTTGGATGGAAATCATGGGGCTATCTAGAAAATACTCCCCCATGTTGAGCTTAAAACTATTTCATTTCCATGAACAATCATGGTACCTCCATCTGCTATTATTATTTGAAACGAAAGTGTTGGATAAACAAAACAATTGAGATCTTTTGCTAATTTGTAATTAATGAAATTATGGGTACTACTAGAATCAACCAATATCATTACCTTTTATTCTTGATGTATCCTTGTATATTGAGGGTTTGTGGAGTATTGATGTTGGCTAATGCATGGCAATATATTGTTAAAGTAGTCTCTTCTAGATCTAGATCTTGTGGCAGTTCCAATTCCTGATATTCTTCCTCTTCATAGTCTATGTAGAATAATTTATTCTCATCACATTTATTCCCTTTAATGTACATGCTATCACAATTGAAACATACTTATTTTGCTCTTATTTCATACATTTGATGATGTGTCAACCTTGTTGGTTGAGGTACTCTTGTCTTATGATCCCCAAAACAATCTCTTCTTGTTCTGTATGCTCCCATGATAGACTTGTGTGTAGCCTTATTTTTGTCTTGAATATGATGAGCATATTGCACAAGTTCCATAATATTTGTAGGATGTCTTAAGAAAATATCATTTTTGATGTCTTGTTTTAATCCACCCATGTAAGCTTCCAACAATTTTTCATCACTTATGTCATCCAACCTTGTGTCCAATACCTGAAATTCTAAATTTTAATTTTCAATATCACATAAGTGCTTCATTCTTGTCAATTGAATGAAGTAGTCATGTTCCCACACTTTTCCATATTGTGCTTCTAAGTATCTTGTTAATAACCCTCAAGTGTAATGATAAAGAGGGGGCTTCCTTTTAACTACCCATTGATACCAATGATATGGTTTTATCTCAAAGTTAAAGGTTTCTATGTGAATCATTTTCTTATCGTCCATAATATTATGTAGTTCAAAATATTGCTCTATTTGTTTAACCTAGGTAAAGACCTTTGTTCCATCAAAGTTATTTACTTCAATATTGGGAAGGCTGAATTTAGGAGCTCCAGCATAATTAACTCCACTATTAGAGTTAAATCCACTAGAAAATTTCTTATTATCGACAAGTTGTTCAACTTGAATACTACCCTTATTTTCATGAGTTCCTTGCGTTTTGATATTTTCTTTAGGGGGTCTCTCATCTAGAGCTTGGAAGATCATGGAAGACAAGGAATTTTGAAATTCCTTCATGGATTTTTGTATTTCTAATTTATTTTCATCCATCTTCTTATCCATCTTATTTTTCATTTCATCCATATTATTATCCATCTTATTTTCCATTTCATCAATCTTATTTTTCATGTCATCCATATTCTTTTCCATATGTTCCCGATTTTCATTCATCTTCTCTTCCATCTTCTTTTCCATTTCCCTTTTTAGGGATTATTAAGAATATGATAAATCCACTTGTTTCAACATACTATCATTCATTTCATCAACTTGGTTCTCTAATTGGGATAACCTATTTTTGAAATCTTCATTTTATTTGATGTCCAGTATTCTAGAGATTTAATTGGAGTTTTAACCTTTTTTGTAGCTATGTGGGATACAAATGTTAATACTCCTCTATTTTCTCTTTACCACATATTTTGAATCATCAAAACCAGATCTCCCAATCAAAATTTATGCCAATTGTAAGTGACGTACCTTTTAAGCCCTTAATTTGGAGTTTGTCCTTCTAGACGACCTTCCTTCTGATGTATTTCTGAAATTTTAGCCCGTTTGAGTCTAAATTTTTAGCCTATATTACTCTAAAATGTATTCTCTACAATTCCATAAGTCTAACCAAAATTAGATGTGCCAAGTGAAAGTTAGGGTAACTTTCCCAAACCTTGTTAATTTTTGGAATTTTCAGGAGAGAAAACTTGTACACAATTCCACGTGTCCAATATTTAATACCCGATTCTAAAATTTCTACCAGAAATACTACATAATGTCCTCTTTAAAATGAAGTAGGTCTCATAGATTTTTTATCTTCGTTGCATAATATATGCCTATTTTACTGAGAACACTTGTTTGAGACTAGTTATAGGACTAGTAAAAAACGCTATCTTCCACAGGGTATATCTTCAAAATTATAATGACCCAAAAGCTGAAATTGTCACCAAAGATACCTTCATGTGTCTTATAAATAACCTCAAAGTTTATTTTTTTGAGTCATCCCATAAAAACATTTATAGAGAAAATTCTAAGATGACTTGCTTGGAGAAGAAAAACACTAGGATTGATGCTCTGAAACCAAATGTCATGATCCAATGCCTTAAAAATGATAAAAATTCAATGAATTACAATCCATTTTGAGGGGGAAACCTCCTTTTACAATATATCCAATTCATAATACAATATGAGATGTGATATTATGATACTAAGACTAAGTCTTCTTGGTATATATATAGGAGACAAAGGGTACAATTATAATGAAAGGGTACCATGAATGGTTCTAGCTGGCATACAATTATAATAATATAAAGATAATAATTCAATATCTAGAGCTTAATAAGGGGTTTTACACATAAAATGGGGCTTTGTCTAGGTCTTAACCTACAATAATCTTGGGGACTCCATGTATCTTTTGAACTATTTTTATGAATGTTGTGGTTATTGTACTTTCTTTAAATGAATGAGAGAGAAACAAAATGGACATACTTTGCCAGTCGATCCACTACTACCATGATGATAGTATTTCCTTTGGATTTGGGTAAACCTGTACAAAATCCATTGAAACTTCTTCCCAATATTGACTTGGTATAGCTAATGGTTGAAGGAGAGATGACATATTGATTGTGTCTCGGTTATTCTATTGGTAGACCAAACATTCAAACAAAAAAAATTGAACATCGGTTTTAAGAACTTCCTAGAAAAAAATCTTCTTGATCCTCTAGTGCGTTTTCAAGAATAATTAATGTCCTTCTATGGGAGAAGTGTGCAATTCCAGAAGGATCTTATGTTTGAGTTGGAAATTCTTACATAAATATAGGAGATAATGATACCATAACAGTTGATTCTTCCATAGAAAATGATCTAATGAAACAGGGTCCTCTTGTAGTTGTTGAATGATCTTGTGTACCTATTGATCTTTATTACAGTCTATCCTTGCTTCTTCCACTGAATCATATTTCAAAATAGAAATAACACACACTGAACCTTCTATTTCTTATTCTTTTCTTGGAAGGGCACCTGTCACAACATTATGGTTTCTTTTTTTGTAGATAATTTCGAAGTCATGAACTAGCATCTTTGTAACCCATTTTTGTTTCTCTTATGAATATAATTGTTGCTCCAAGAAGTACTTCAAACTATCATGATCTATTTTTAGTTTGAAGCGTCTTCCTATTAGGTAAGGGTGCCATTTCTAGATTGCATATAGTATGACCAACATTTCTTTTTCATAAATGGGCTTGACTAAGTTTTTTCCTTTAAGTTGGCTTCTTTTAGAGGAAAGGGGTTGTCCTTCTTGCATTAAAACTACACCAATTCCATGGCTTGAGGCATCATACTCCACAATAAATGTTTTTGTAATGTCAAGTGTGGCCAGGACAAGAGTTGTACACATAGCCTCCTTAAGTTTTTCAAAGTCTTGGGTTGTTGCCTTAGTCCAAGAAAATTATTCCTTCCTAATAATGTTGTTAAAGGTGTTTCTATTTGACCATAGTTCTTGACAAACTTGCAGTAATAGCCTGTCAATCCTAAGAATCCTCTAATTTTCTCCAAGGTTTTGGGAATTGGTCATTCCCTCATAGATTTAATTTTTTTAGGGTCCACTTTTACACCTTCATGATATACAATATGACCAAAATATTCCACTTCTTGAACCCCAAAGTCACACTTGAAGGCTTAGCATAAAATTGTTTCTCTTTCAATAGTTTTAATACTTTCTCAACATGTTGTACATTTTCTTCCCAATATTTGTTGTAGATTAGTATCTCATCAAAAAATACTAACACAAATTTTCTAAGGAAAGAATTGAAAATATATTTCATCAAGCTTTCAAACGTTGAAGGCGCATTATTAAGTCCAAATGGTATAACCAAAACTCATAAATACCTTCATGTGTTCTAAAAGTTGTGTTGGGAATGTCTTTGTGCCTCATTATGATTTGATGATATCCTGAGCAAAGATCCAACTTAGTAAAAACAAAATATCCATGCAATTCATATAATAATTCATCAATGACAGAAATAAGAAACTTATCTTTGATGGTCATTTTGTTGAGGTGTCTATAATCTGGACACATACACCATGAACCATCCTTTTTTATAACCATTACCATTGGTGAAGAGAAATAACTTTGGATAGGTTGAATGATGTTGGCCTCTTAAGGCCTAATGTTAGGTGGTACACTTATTGGTTGCAAATGAGTAACATGGTCATGATCTTGAGTAGGTGGAAGACCCTTAAGAATTTCACCAAATACCTTGGAATGATTGTTGATAACTATTTGGAGCTCCAATGAAGCAACAAATATAATTGTTTGAACATCAAGTGAGAATAATTGTGAAATTACACCATGTTGTCCCTTTTTGAGTAATTTTGTCATGATATTAGAGCTTATCACCATAGAGGATTTCCCTTAGATACCTCTAAGCTCAATTTCATTTCCATCTGTAATACACCTAGGTTGAACTCCAATTGTACATATAAATGTAAATGTAATTATACATATAAGCTAGTGAGGTGATGGTATAATGCACTTGGTTTAGTTTTGTGTGCATTGAGTCAGTGAGCGGGAATCTCATACCAAATAAGTGCACACATTTTATAATGTATCACCCACCTATGCAAGTGTACGAGGATTGTGCACTAAAGGAAGGGTGCACACCATCCTGAGTTTTGCGTACAATGGAGTAGGTGTGTGGTTTTGGGGCCAAAGTGCCTTTGTGTATATGCATTTTGAGGCCAGAGTGTCTATGTGGTTATTAGGCTAGAGAGAAAGATGTTAAATGGCTAGTGAGCCATCATTGTAATATGTAATCACATGCAAATATTAATGAAAACACATCACTTCTACAGACCAACCATGTAAAAGAGTATGGGGGGATAAACTCCACTAGATAGGGAAAGGTGGATAAAAGTTAAGGATAAGGGGATAAGATAGTGGGGCTTAAGTCCAAAGGAATATTATATTAATACTCTTTAAAGTATAAAGTATGGATAATTATTTTATCCTAATTTATAAGGATGGGGTTAAGTGGGCCCAAGGTAGTTCTCAACATGACAAGTGTCAAGTTTGGAACATGCATACATATAGTTTGGAATTAGTTCATTTTCCTTGGATGATATAATCATTCCTTCACTCACTCAGTTTTCATCCATACCCTGTTGTTACTATACCTATACATGTACCTGTACCCTGGTTAGATTTGGCGCTAGAATGAAGAAGCGGGTTGTCAGGCCCATAGGATATTGAAGAGGCGGGCTGTCATGCCCATGAGAATTCTCTCCAAGTGAGAGAATTGTTGGGAATTGATTTTTGAAGGTGCCAAACTACAACTACAGGGCTCTAGGACTTCCTGTCCAACTAGTTGTTGAAGCCCTCAAAAGGAAGTGGGGCAGCTGAGGGAATTTTGAGAAAAGAAGGGGCACACTTCCTGGGGTGGGACAGGCATGTGGGGAATGAGAGAATATAGGATTTTAGTTCAATTTGGAACATGTGACTGAGTTTCCTGTTGTCTGAGATACCTTAACCTAGTTAGGAATCCTTTACCCAGGTAGAGTTTAACCCCAATTCGGGGGTGACCCACTACTGAGAGTTATGAGCAATGCGATCTAATGTTGGGAGGAATATGTTGGTAGGAATGTGGAAGAACTGCACACAATTGGTGTTCTTTTAATAAAATATAAGTGTCAATTGTGTGTTAATTCATGTGATGCGTTAATATTTATGCATTTGTTTTCATGGGTTCTTCTTGTGTTTGTTGCATGCGTATTTTTGTTATTATTTTGTATGAATTGGTGCAATTGCAGAGTATTTTTATGATTTAAATTAGTATCAAAGTTAGAAATTTTAAGTGGCATATCCTAGTTGGTGACTGGGGATGCTACAATGTGGTATTAGAGCCCATGTTTCAAGAACGAGTCTGGATGGGCCAAGTTAGCAGAATGTTGAAGCAGAAATTCGTAGAGAACTAATTTCTGGAGTATGTGTGCAACTTGTTTGATTAAGTTATTGCAGTAAAATTGAGAGAAATCTCATGGGTAATGTGAAGAATCGATCCCGAAAATTAAAAATAAGCGATTTCAATTTCTAATGGGAAAATTTGACCTTGTAGATGGCCAAATTTTTGAGTTTACAGAACGGTCATGGCGCTTAGGAAAAAATTGGGCGAATTGGGAAAAAAACCCAATTTATGCAACAAAGTTATGGAGAAATTTGAGGGGGAAAGGTCAAAATTCCTATGCAAAGATCAAATTGGGTTTACAGAATAAAAAATGACCATGTTAAGTTTAACTACAAAGTTTCTCATTCAATACTAGAATTGTATGGGCCAAATATGAATATGAAGTTCGCAAGTTAGAATTATGGAAAAATCATCTAATTGCGGAAAAGTAATGGTGTGTGAATGTGCGCACTAAAATTTGGTGCTACGCGGTGAAAAGTTGGTGATGCGTGGAAAAATAATGGTGTGTGAATGTGCACACTAAAATTTGGCGTTGCACAGTGCAAAGCTGGTGATGTGCGAAAAAATAATGGTGCATAGGTTTGCGCACTAAAATTTGGTGTTGCACGTGCATAGGTGGTGATGCGTGAAAAAATAATGGTGCGTGGGTGTGCACACTAAAATTAGGCACTGTACGGTGCAGAATTGGTGGCGCACTCATAATATTGTTGTACATGTGAGTGCACTAGTATTTGGCATCGCACAGTGTAGAGCTTATAGCGCATGTGAAATATTGGTGCGCAAGGCATGTGCATTGAATGCTCGTAGAATACAGTGCAAATTTGTTAGTGCGCACACAATGTTAGTGCGTAGTGCATGCATGCTAAATATTCACGTCATGTGAAAGTAGAAATGGTGGTGTGTAGGGATTATTGGTGCGTGGTGTGAGGGCACTGAACCTTGGTGTTGTGTGGTGCAGATCTTGGAATGTGTGCAGAATATTGGTGTGTGACACAAAAGTTGTTCGCAACATGTGACAAAAAGTTGTGCACACTGGATATGGGTGTGTGGTTCATGTGATACATTTTGGGAATTTCACATGCTAAGTATGGGTGTATAATTTAGAACTAGTACGTGTGAATTCTATTTGGTGGACTACAACAACAAAAAACCAATGATTTTCTGCGATTTGTTTTGTATTTTTGAAGGTTATATTGTGGCAGGGCATTTTTTAGGCCCTAAATAGTTTTTAGCTACTTAAAAAAATGCACCCAAGGTATATATTTTTTATCTCAAATTAAATATCTCAGTGATATATTTCTAATGGTGTATCCCATTCATCAAACGGAGTTAGGATGAGTGATTTACAACCCGAATAATGGAGAGTAAATTTTAAGCCCCAATTAACTTTTGAAGGCCATAACTTCCTTCTCTAAAATCAAATTGAGGCACATGAGCAGTCTATGGAAATATATTGAACCATATAACTTCAACATGATGTATCTAGCAGCTCAAAACCCAGAAATAGGTAAAACTTGGAAAGATTGTCCAAATTATGATGATGAAGGTACCCAGTTGGGATCCTGTCAAAAATACAGAAGAGAAGGTACACATAAGCATAAATACAATTCAGATTTGCACCTGGTTAAGGTGTGAACAAAAGGAATTCTTGGGTAATATTCAAATGGATATAACTTTCTACTCAAGGCTAAGAATTGAGCAAGGGAAAATTCATTGGAAAGGTATTGGATACAGGAATCCATATATACACCCATTGTTGGAAGATTGATTGTTTTCATTGATTTCAACCCTAGTCATTGGTTTTGGACAGAAAGATTGATGAAGGTATTTGGACATGAAGGACAATGCACATGCAAACACAACACCCATGGATGGATAATATACATCATGTTGTTTCCGATGGTAGGTGGCACGTCACGTAGATCCTCATGGTTGAGGAGAAATGAATTTTTGAAGATGACAAAGTGAATTGAAGAAGGCAGTACAGGTCGGCCCTGAAGATAATTAAAGAAAATAATTACAAAATAAGAAAGTGTCAGGTTAGCCCTAATGTTAAAAGGAAGTGACATAAAGGGTATAAATACATATCATTATGCATTCATTTTAAATACACACAAGTAAAATTTCAGAGGAAATCTGAAGTCAAGAAGGCTGTATTTCAAGGGAGGATGAAGTCTTTTGGTGATGTGTTCTAAGTATCAACAATTGGTATCAGAGCGGGTTACCTTCAGTGTAGTTTAACCACTGGAAGGAAGATCCTAAGAAAAAATGGAAGACAACATTCCAAATGGGGTTCCACCATTTGATGGAAGCAATTTTGGATACTGGAGTAATAGAATGGAAACTTACTTGAAAGCTCTTGGGGCAGATGTTTGGTTCTCAGTTGCTTCAGGATATAATGCTTTGAAAAAACCAAAGACTGCATCTCATAAGGAAGCAAAAAGGAACAACAAATTGGCAACAGATACCATCCTGGATGGATTGACAGATTCAATGAAATCCAAGGTGGGATCATGTGCATCAACAAAAGAGATTTGGGACAAAGCTACAAGAACTTTATGAAAGGGAAGAAGCAGAAGAAGAAGAAGAAGAAGAAGAAGTTGAAGAAAATTACAACATCTCATATTTCAAAGAAACAAATAGAGGTCATTTCTTTTTCTTTAATTGTGAAGGAGTAGGACATGTTGAATTTGAATGTCCTCATCCAAGGAAGAAGAAGAAAATCATGAAGCAAAAATGATTCAAGAAGAAAAGTCCAATGAAGAAGAAGAAAATCATGAAGCAAAAATGATTCAACAAGAAGATGAGAATCTTAAAAAATTGAAGCATGTTGAGATTGAAAATAGAAAGCTCAAAGACACACATAGAAAACTCAGAAGTGAATTGGGTATTTGTGAAAAGACAGTTATAATCTTGAAGAAACAATTAGAAGACTTTGAGAAACTAAGAGAAGAAACCATTTCCTTGAAAACTCTACTTGAAGAAGAAACAAGAATAGGAGAAGTAAGGAATGTCCAAATGATGAAGAAAGAAGAACATTGTGAGAAACTTGAACAAGAAGTTGTCTCATTGAGTATGAGCTTAAGAACTCTCAAGTGCCAGAAGACTTAACACATCTTGGATGCATGAGTGAAACTTCATACAAAGAAGATGAAAATACCAACAAGAAGGTTGAAGAAAGAGCTACATAGACAGTTGATGAGAAGTGGACCAGGATACCAGAAAGAAGGAATGATTACAAAAGAAATGAATATCCAAGAAGACCTCCTACCTTCAAGAATCAAAGAAGCTTCAATCAGTATGAAGGAAACTACAAAAGAGTAGATCATGAACCTAGATGGACTACATCACAAAGAAGGTCACTTAATCCCACGTATCAAAATTTCTTTCTTGGTCATTTTTGTACTTGCAAACATTTTCGACATAAGGCAATTAATTGCAGAATCAATAAAAGGAACAACTATGTAAGAAACATGAATGGTGTAAATAGAAGATATGGAAATAATCATGAATTTGTCAACATAAGTTATAATTCATTTTCCCCATTGATGGAAAAAAATATTGTATGCTACAAATGTAATTATGTTGGTCACAAAGCACAAGATTGCGGATATATGAATGAAAATGTTCCTATGCCAACGAAAGTATGGAGAAGGAAAGAGATTCCAAACAATGAAGATTGTCGAATAGCATTGACTGATAAATAATGTAAATAAGAAGATGAATGGTACATAGACAGTGGATGTTCTTCACACATGACCAGGGATCAAGACAAATTCATAACCTTGAAGAGAAAGGGTGGCAATGTTTCATTTGGAGATGACTCATCTGCCAAAATAATTGGAAAAGGTGTAGTAGAGATTGGAAGAAAAAATGTAAAAGCAAAGAATTTCATATTGGTTGAAGACTTGAAGCATAATCTACTCAGTGTTAGTAAAATGTGTGATCAAGGATATACTCTCACATTTGACTCACAAAGATGAAAAATAAAAGAAGAAGGTTTAGAAAGACTGGTTGCAACTACAACAAGAAGACCAAATAACATATATGTCCTAAATCCACAAAAAATCTCCAAGAAATAAAGAGACCATAAAAATGAAGTGTTATTAAGTGCTATATGTTCAGGGGGAGCATCCCCAAAGAAGAGAGTTACCTTTTTCCATTAAACTCAGGGGGAGCAACCCTACCCTTTGCCATTGATGTCAAAGGGGGAGAGAAATTGGGATCATGATGATAGTGGGAGCATGAGTGTTGCCATCAATGACAAAGGGGGAGATTGTTGGAAGATTGGTTGTTGTCATTGATGTCAACCCTAGTCATTGGTTTTGGACCGCAAGATTGATGAAGGTATTTGGACATGAAGAACAGTGCAATGAAGATAAAACACCCATGGATGGATAGTATACATCATGTTGTTTTCGGTGGTATGTGGCACGTCACATAGATCCTCATGGTTGAGGAGAAATGAACTTTTGAAGATGACAAAGTGAATTGAAAAAGGAAGTACAGGTCGGCCTTGAAGATAATTAAAGAAAATAATTACAAAATAAGAAAGTGTCAGGTCGACCCTTATGTTAAAAGGAAGTGACATAAAGGGTATAAATACATATCATTATACATTCATTTTAAATACACAGAAGTCAAATTTAAGAGCAAATATGAAGTTAAGAAGGCCGGATTTCAAGGGAGGTTGAAGTCTTTTGGTGATGTGTTCTAAGCATCAACATCCATAATATTGGTATGGGAAGTTAATTTCATAAGGAACCAGAAAAAAGAAATCGGATGCATTATTGGAACAAAATTGTACATATTTTTATTGAATTTGTTAAATTATTTAGTCTAACAAATCTTGTTGCCTGCACATTTTGCATAGTAACAACATTTATATCAGAATAGGATCATCACAAAGTTCAGAAGCATGGAAGGAATGAAATATGCACAGAGGGATTACAACCATGAAGATGAGATCAAAGGGATGTATGTCGGTATGGGTAATGAAGGTACAAATTCAAATGGACATGGATAAGGCAAGGAAGAAAGCATGAACTTGGTAGAGATCATAAAATGTATGCAAACGTATGTCCAGAGTTATAAAGATGATAATGCGAGGATTATGAAATCCAAAGAGAAGCAAGAAGGCTTCAACATCAAGTTAATGCAGAGCTTAGATAGAATAGAGAAGAAGATGGATAAGGAGATTGAGTCAAACAAATCAGGGAGTCACAGACCTCATGATGAGAGGAGAAGAACAAGAAGTGTTGGTAGGAATCACCATTACTCCCCAAGGAATTCAACTAGGAGGGAACATAGTATTTCAATTCCATCTCTTGTAAGGAAGTATAAGAAAAGGTATGGGGTGGATGAGCTACAGGGATAAATGAATAAAATAAAACCACCTACATTTGATGATGAGCACAAGAATGATGAGAATGTAGAGACCTGGCTATTGGGAATGAGGAAGTACGTTTAGTTACATAACTACTCCTCACAAGTAGAAGGAATAATTTCCATCTATTAAATCAAAGGAAAAGAAACAATGTGGTGGGACCAAATTGTGCAGGTGCAACACAATGATGAGAAGAAGGTTACTTGGAGGGAATTCAAAAGGCAATTTCAAAAGGAGTACTTAACCAAATGATACTATGATAAGAAAATGAAGGATGTCTTCGAACTCAAGCTTGGGAGTATGGTGATAGATGAGTATGAAATGATATTCTTAGAACTGTTGAAGTATGTTTCTTTAATCAATGCTGAGAAAGTTAATATTTCAAGGTATTTGAGTGGGATGCCATCATTTATCAATGATAAGATACAATGTGATGATCCCAATACACTAGAGGAAACTATAAGAAGGGACAAATTCCTTTATGATTATCATAAAGGAAGACCAACTTTCCAAAAAATTTGGGAAGACAAGAAGAAAAATGAGATGGAACATAGGAAGAAGGGAACTAAGCCACCATTCTTCATAAAACATTTTCAGGTACAACTAGCTTCTAAAGAACCCAGAATGACTGAGACATTGGGGAAAATACCAAGGCGGCCACATGTTATCCCCATTTTGTGGATAACTAAGGAGATGATGACTCAATGCCCTCAAGTTGTATATATGGAGTGCCGAGAGACTACATGACCAACAATACCCTTTTGCACAGCTGGAAAACCCACTCACCACCACAAATGGTCACAAGTTTATAGATGACATCCACCACACCCGTTGGCTTCCGGAAGGAAGTGTGCCTTTTGTCCATGAGGTACAAGTTATTATTATGGTGAGAATCATTTCAATATTTAATCCATTTGATTATGTTGTATCTTATATTTTCTCTATATTTCATGATGTGTGCTTGGACATTATGCCTTTTTCCCTTCTTCACCTTGGTGGTTGAATTTTTTCCCTAGTAAGTGGTTTTCCTTGGGGATGGGGTTTCTACTGGGAACTCCCTTAGTGAGCCATCGTACCTTTCCTAATCATACTTACCACTTTTCATCATTATTCCCCTCCATTTCCTTATCTCTTGGGATTTTAAGGTGTATTGACCCAAGAAGGGATTTTCCCTCATTCTATGGGAAGAAGGGGATAAAGGCCCAGAGGGGTTCGTGTTGGGTAAAATATAAAATCCTTATATAAACCTTTTATATGCTTCACTCGGGGATCACCCAAGAAAGCAATGAAACACTTGTCTTTAAATAAAGAGGACCCACAATATAATAAAGAAACACTTGAAAGGTTAGCTGAAGGATAGGAGGTCTCATCACAAGTTGGCCTATCATGTCCATGAATATCTAGTGGTATGACATTACCATCATATGGTCACCAAACTAAGATAATGGCTCTTAGTTGCATTGCTGGGAGAAAGGGGGTCTCATCATGATCCAACATTCTCATTTCTATTAGGTGTTTGTGGGTGGCATTGCCACCACCCGGTCACCACGCCGGGGCAGTGACCTTCAATCTCTCCTTATGCTATTATGAAAGAAAATATAAAGAAAGAAAGATAAAAGACAACTAATGGGCTTGGAAAAAGTGCATTGCGGATGAAGGTACCACACACCCTATACAAAGGCACCCATGAATAAGACACTATGACCCCTAGTATGTCATGAGCACTATTCCCATTGAGACTTGATCCCATCCACCTCATACACTTTACATGGCTTAAAGAGGGACCTATTGGAAGATCGCATTGACCTAGGGAAAGATCTACCCAATAGGACACCTCGTCAACCCTCCCATACTTAAGCTTGAAAATTCGCATAGTGTATTTGAGTTGTTAATTGTTTGATATGGTGATCTTTGATGCACATGCTTGGATGGATTATTTATTGATTGGATTAACTTATCATGATGTTATTAATTGAGATCCTTGGAGGGCGTGTTCATTTGTCTTTGCAGGACCTAACTAGTGGACAATTTTGGGAGAACAATCCGAGCTTAGGCTTCCATGGGGCTACAAGCCCACAGGTTGGATGCTAGGGGCCCACATGCCAGATGAGAGAGATCAAACTTGGATGACCTTGATGATGACTTGGACAACCTAGCCCACCCCCTACTTGCCAAACGATTTTCCCAGGAGGGGCAAAACGTTCCCCTTTCGAGCTTGACGTCATGATCTTGGGGGCTAGGGAATGGTGGTGAGGTGCCACTATTTGACACATGGATGCTTGAGGAGGAGAAGGGTCTTCACCATGGTATAAGTTCCTATATTCTTGAAACATGGCCTTTGGAGGCCCATCCATGCTTCTCCAACACTGACAACTTCCTCAAAGTGGAAAAACATCCACTAAAGGGGTGACGTCCTAAATTAGGGTTTTATTTGTGCAAAAGGTGAAATTTTAAGTGAATTTTTTAATATTATTTTGTTAAGGGAGAAAGATTAGTGTTGTTGACCCCTAATCTTGTGGTTTACTCCTTATTTTGTGGACAATCTATTGTAGCTACATTTAGTATAAATAAAGATCATAATATCTCATTTTAATCATAACTCTCCCTCTTGTGAGAGGATTTGGTCTGAAATTTTCGTCCCTCTTGGCTCTTTTATCTCTTGTGCACTTGTTTATGGATATGTTATGAAAGGTTGATGGAGGAAGGCCTAGCGCTAGCACTGGATGATGCTTTCTAGCTCTTGTGGTGAATTGTATTAGCATTTCTCTTGATCTTGGTAAGGTTTTTACTCTCGTGTCATCATTTTATTCAAGTCAAGTATTGCTATACTAGAAGATATGTGGGAAGTATAAGGGAATACACCCCCACCACAACCTTCATCATTTTATTTTCTTCATCTCATTGATTAAGGGTTTTATAAGATAAGTATAAGGGCATACACCCTCTTAGTTTAAACCCTAGCTTAGAGAAACTTTCCTTAGGAAGTAAAAGGGCTTACACCCCTGAGGAGGTAGCTTCTATAAGCTCATTTTGACTCCATTAACCCAATAGTAAAGGAACTAATCATTGATTTGATGCATTGGAGAAATAAAATATTGCATTGAGAAACGTGATTTTCGGTCATTTTTACTTCTTGCAAAGTGGATTGTTCTCCTTGTGCCTTGTGCACCTCAAAAACACTAGGGAATCCCCATATAAGGGATACTTATTTCTGCT
>ML842266.1:12856-39815 GCA_009831015.1 Picea engelmannii | reverse complement strand
TCATATGTGAATTGAACCTATTTGGAGATACATTAAAATTGGGTATGGAAATCGTTCTCTTTTCCTCAAATCGGTAGATAGAGCATTCCACTTCTGCTAGTAGCCAAGAAGAGCATACAATCCCAACTAGTCTATTATCTTCTGATATATCTAGCCTCAGGTTTGAGAGGTATCTTCATCTCTCCTATCTCTCATGCTATGCCTTTCATCTCTGTAAATGTTGTTGGGAATAGGTCATTGTACTCGCGCAACAACTATGTTATTCTTTCTATTGTTTGTTCATCCCAGTAGTCTCCAATACTGGCCATTTTGGGATTATCATTTGTCCCAATATTTACTTTCTTCAAATTGATTGGTGCAGCAAATAATTTTGATTCCAGAGATGTACCTTCCACCTCTCTTTCTCCTTCAATTTCTATAATTTTAATGTTGCGTGGTTCATATTCATCTGGTGGTTCTTCCTGCACATGATAGCATGACAGTAGTTCTTTCACTGTTTTTATATTATGTTGTTGATACTCTGTTATAAGTTCAATATATGGTTCCTTAATAAATATCACCCCTCTGATTTGTTTGAGAGTTGAATCAATGTTGGGGTTCTCATGTTCAAATGAGAAAGTGACTATAAAATTTTGTTGTAATGTTGCCCATTATGCAGTGCCTTTGTGCAGTTCCTGGTCTACATACCGGTTTGTTGGAATTCTTTCCAATGTGTGAATGAAGTGATGAGGCCATTATTCTGGTGGTTTCATTCATCATAGTGTTCTGCACTTCTCCAAGTGTTCTATTGGTGTCCCCTATCCATCATATCTCTGCATCTCATTGCTTCCCTGTTCTGCGCTGAATCTAATCCGCGGTAATCACTTACATTGGTACCAGTCCTTGACTATCTCTTCATGTGCACCCCACCATATTACAGGTGTTTCCTTAAGTGTTATGTCCAGGGATAAAATCCTCTGATTTTCTAACACATCATATTCGTATCTTGTTAGGAATTATTCTAATTCATTCACCCCATGAAAACTGGGCGTTTCTCTTATTTTTGTACCCACCCATATTACTGCGTGATCTATTCTTGCGCACCTTCTTATGCATACTTCATGTAATATCTGATGCCAATTATCCAACCCTGTATCTGAGTCTGAATCACATGATGTGATACTTATCCAAGTGAGTATCCCATCTACAGTTGGATTCACATAATATTCTTCTCGCGTGGTGGTTATGTATAACTGGTTTATTTCCTCAAGGTATAAGAAAGTGGGTTCTACAAACCTTTCTCCTTATGATGGGCCTAATAGCGCAACGAATTTTTATTCTCCTGACTTGAATGTCATCTTCCTTGTCTTCAAATCGATTATTTCCTAGTTGTCAAACGCCCAATCCAAGCCAAGCAATGTTGGGTAAGGTGTTGTGCCATCCACTATTTGTATCACTTCAAAATTGGATTTAGTGTGCACTCCATCTAGATCTACTGTCACACCCTTTATCCTTCCAATTAGCAAAACTTTGTGTTGATTTGCTAGTTTCAGCTGAATAGGTGAATATCCTAATGTCGGCTCTCCCATACATTTCCATGTATTCTTGGGTAACACATTTACTTCGGAGCCTAAATCCGATATAATATCTCCCATGTTGAAATCTCCAATGTTCGCATTCAATCTGAATTCTCTACTTGTCCTCCTCCTTGTATGCAAGTGATTAACCATTTTTTTCTCTAGCCTACCCTCTACCTCTCTGTTACATATTTCTACCATATTTTGTAATACTTTAACAGATGATGGATCATTTAGTAGTTTAACATAGGATTGCAAAAAAACCTTTATGGTACTTACTTGTACTAGGGGTTGTGCTTCATTAGTGTTATCCAACGATGAAGGCATATTGTATGTTGGTACGTCCTGACTATGATGCACAGTTGATGTAGATGTGATGTTTGGCTTCAATAATTCTTGTTTGGATTGCTTGAATGTGTCCTTTTTGTTTTTCACATCAAACTGCTTTTGTGGTTCGACATTCTTCTTCACCCATTGGTGTTGAGTTGGATCTTGTCTTACTGCGTCATCTCCTATTTTAGCTCCTCCATGTGTAACTATGTTGATATTTCTTCCATAATCCCTTGCTTCTGTAAAAATCCATTGACCATTCTGATTGTTCTAATTCCTCTTTTCCTGGATCTTCCCCAATAGTGTCAGGTAGTCTTATGTGTCATGATCTGATGCTCGACAATACATACATGTCGCAGGTGGAAGTGGACATTCTCTTGCATAGTGTGTTGGTTGTTGACATTTATGGCATACCACCAGTCCTCTGCCTCTTTCAAATCCTCCTATACCTCATCCTCCACCTCTTTAGCCAACTCGTTCTCCTCACAGGGCGTTGTACTGAGGCACCTGATTATACTGCGCAGGATTATACTGTGGTTGTGTGGTACTGTATTGTAGCTGTGCAATGTTATATTGTTGTGGCGTAGTGTTATATGGGGCTGGTACTTGGTTAAACTGTGGTGCAGATTTCCCTTTCATCATTTATGCCTGCACCCTACAGGTGTCTGATTTTATTTCCCTCAACAATTCCATTGTCCTACAATCTTTGTTATCATGGCCCACTGACTTGAAAAAGTTGCAATATGAACTCTTAGGCACGGTATGGTATTTCAGCATCATATGGATCATGCCCATGTGTCTTACACATCTCACACCATACTCCTCCTGTCGAAAAAGGGTTTGGTAGTCTTGTTGCCATGTACTGCGTGAATATTGGGCACTCATTCTTGTGATGTCCTTCTGTCCTACATGTGGTACACCAAATAGATTCTCTTTTGTCCGTACCTATGTTCTAGTTTAATTGAAATGTTAGATTCTTCATGTCCTCTTTCAGCTCCTCTATTGTTGGATTTTTCTTCTGGTATTAGTTCTCTTCCATTTGTAAGGCTTCTTGTAGAGCCTCTGCCTAATTTTGAAACTTATGTTGTCTCAAAGGTTATTTCAAGTGTGGTAGAAGGGAATTCACAAATACATGACTATGTTGCATATCTTTCATGAGATACTTTAGATTTCCCTTCAATCGTTTGAATCTATGGTCAATCTCCCAGCCATATTCCCTTGGTTTATGTTTGATCTATATCATATCACTCATGTATTGATCCTCTAATCTAGGCTTATGGAATTAATTTATCAATAGCTTCTTGATATCCATGATAGTTTTGGTTGTTTCTGGTGGATTGTTTGCATCTAAGCTCATGTCCCAATCCAGTGTGCGGTCTCTTAGTGTGATAGCTAACTGCGCAAGTTTTATATCCTCATCTGTGACCTGATTTTCTTCCCAGCTCTTTTCACATATGAACAAGTGCTTCTCAGGGTCCTCAGATGCCTCTCCCTTGAATTCTGGTAACCAAATGGTAGGATCATGTCCTTCCATCCTGAATGATGAACTACTACCTCTGCACGGTGTAGATCCTTGACCAATGCTTCCTGAACTAGCTCCCCCAGTTATTTCTCCCTGTGTAGATGTAAATCCTGTTGCGTTTCTTCCACTGAAATTCGGTCATCTAAACGGTGGTGTTCTTTCTGGTGTATTGGTCGCACATGGGTTTATGGGTTCCACACCAACACTGATATGGATAGGATTTTTTCCTTTGGTTCCTTCCCTTGGACATATTGTCTTACTTTCATATGTAGTGTGCATTATTTCCTCAATATTCTCCACAGTCCAAAGATCCTCTACCTCTTCTTCATCACTTTCCAATCTTTCCCTCACGGCTATGTCTCTCTTCTTATTGTTCATCTTATATTGGTAGGGTGGTCCACTGCGCATTCTTCCAGTTGTTTCCATGATATTCCTAATCTATCCTTCCTCCATCATGATTGGATCCAAGGCCTCCTCCTTCTTTCCTTCATCCATCTCTTCCTCCATTTCTATGGCTCTTTTCAGTGCTTCGCCCTTTCCGTCATGCACGCAGGGAAGCTTAGTTGTCTAATGCAATTGTCTTTACACATTTGTTATACAGTAAACTATTGATGGAAGTATATAGAAATATGATATACCTACCTCTAGTTCCCTTCAAGAACTCCTTCTTTGTTGTGTTGTAAGACTTCGCAGTATCTACTGCAAATTCTATGATAAATCCTACAACAATGTTGTCTAACCAGAAATATGTTGCACGTGTAAATTTATTTTCAACTTGTTGTAACTGCACGATCTCCACAGAATTCCACTCTAGTTGTCTGATCTGATTTATAGGGTGGTTGTCTTTCAACCTCAACATCCTCTCCTGCAACACATGTGGGAAATCACAGAAAAATACTTCATGCAAGTCACTATATATGTACTTGTCCAAATATTTGTGTGGTGTTAACTTTGAGTTTCTGTTATCTTTTTGTGCAAATTCCAACTCCTTTGTTTTCAACCATCTCTGTATCTTCTCCTTCATTGGGTTCCAAGGTTTAAACATCCCCTTTTTAATCTCATTCTTTTTAACGTTTTCTCACCATATCTAACATTCTTTTCATGATTCTTCAGTAGATCTCATTCACTCAATCCCATTATGTTCCAGCCGGCAAAAGAACCATTTGTTGGTCTTAAACCATTCTTACTACCTTTCTTGGGCTGACCCAGGTTCATATCTACCATGGTTTCCAGCAAAACCCCTTTAAAACTATCGTCGCCTCTGGTAAACCAGAAGAAATCACAGTACATGGAGTGCACTGTGCAGTCTCACCTGAGATAGTTATATTGGTGGTTGCAATGCTCAAGTGCTTGCATCCTGGGAATGAGTGGGGATATGGGATTAAACTTTTTTATCTTAATTTGTTACTTTAACATTCAACTTGTATTGAATACCCTACCATTTGTATTCATGCATATAAAATAGCAGATCTAACTAGTCATCCATGCATTTGTCTAACATCTAATCATTGACAGTAAAGGAAATACACAATATTCAATCACATAACACATGATATATTGTGGTTTACCCCTTCTGGGCTACATCCACAAAGATTTGGTTGCTCTGCTCTTTTATTATGGTGTTTCCAAAACTATAGAATATGCACATTACAACTCTCCATCAACAGGTCAAGATCTACAATGAGGCAGACTAGATCACATCAGGATCCTCAGCCTATGATCTAACCCTCAATATCTACCCTATTTCCCCTCCTCATCTCAATGGCTTACAAAAAAAATAGGATTTACAGTCATTTTGGTCCTCTCTTATCAAACTTGAGCATTAAGAAACAACAATTCTTGAACCATGTTCAAACCCTGACCTAGAACTCTTAGGTATCTACTTATACATGTTTTTGGCTTACCATCCATTACATATTCTTAACAAAAATCTAACCCTATCATGGCTAGGTCTTCTTTCATGTGTGCCTCACATGTTTTCCTCTTCTGCATGTGTTTTCATCTTGCACATGTTAGTTTTCCTGCATGTGTGTCTTCCTTACACGTGTTTATTTTCCTGCATGCGTGTATTCCTTGCACGTGCTTCTTTTCCTCAAAACTGGGCCTACGTCCAACACCCATCCACCCACAGGTCAGGCATACTTCTTCAAGACTCTCTTATGAATCGATTTTGAATTCTAATAATAATTAATTCAAAAATGAAGCATGAAAGACTCACATGCATTAATCAAGTTCCATGCTACAACATAAAATAAATTAACAGTGTGTCATGCACAAAAAATAACCATCAAGCATCCACACATAAATACATATGAGAGATAATTAAATACACAGCAGAAAATACATTGTATAGAAAAAACAGAGAGCACTTATCTTTCAAGTAAACATTCACCAACTGGCTACAGACCAAGGATGTTCCTCCCAACCATATAAATTGTTTTTTATTTACTCTCAATAGAAGGCCACCCCCGAGCCAGGGTTATGAATCCACAAGGACGGGTCCTAGGCCAAATCTAAAACACACAACAGTTGGCTAACTAGCTCTCAGGTTTTCTAACCACACAACAAATCTGAATTTCCATCTCTCTTTCCCCCTCATCCTGCACAACCCAAAGAAATGAACACCTTTCTCTGCCATGCAGTCCCACAATTTGTCCCATTTCTCTCTAGGGCTCCAATGGTACTGGTCAGGAAATATCCCTACTGGAAACTCCATGGATTCTCAAATTTGAACATTTCTTTTCGAACTACCATCAATATCATGCACTCGGGAATCCATTCCCTCCTAGAATGATTAATCTATTACAGTTATCTATAAATGTCTCTCCTACTCCATCCATTCATTTTCATGCTCCCCCTAAGAGCACACGAATTATGCAAGAGTGAAATGAGGAATTATATAAATTAAAAATGATTAACCAAGAGCAACCCCCAAATATCCCACGGGAAGGGTTTATATAATTACATGGAAACAAGAACCACATGGCCTTCCTCCCAAGAAGCTCATGTAACCCCTTTTCTCCATAAAGTCATTTATGGGTAAATAAAATATAATAAAAAGGCTTAGCCCCTTAATCCCCCTCTCTCATGGATTCATATCCCCCTATCTCTTATATATATATGAATTATTACATTTCATAGGCACTTTGGCCCCTTTTCAACTTTACTGACTCACCAGCCTAAGTCACAATTACATAATACATTATAGTTCATAAGGGCTAAAACTAGGGTGTTATAATTACCCATTCTAGAATGGAAGTGGGATGTGGTTACAGTAGATTTTAATACAAATCTTCCCATAATAGTGAAGCAACATGAATCCATCATGGTGGTGGTGGAAAAATTGACTAAGGCGATGCATTTATTCCTATGAAAACAACACACAAGGCAACAAACATTGCAGAGATTTACATGAAGGAAGTTTTCAGGATACATGGAGTACCTAAGGAAATAGTTTTAGACAAAGACTCCAAGTTCACATCCAAATTTTGGCAAGGTTTATTCAAAGGATTTGGGAAAAATCTGAATCTTAGTACAACATATTACCCAGAGTCAGATAGGAAAATAGAGAGGACCAATAGGATAATTGAAGACATGCTTAGAATGTATGTTATGGATCAACCATCAAAATGGGAAGACTATATCCACTTAGTGGAGTTTTCTTATAATAATGGATATTGAGCCTCATTAAAAATGATTCCAATTGAATCTTTGTATGGAAGGAAGTGTAACACACCAGTAAATTGGGATAACCCAGCAAACAGAGCCATCATTGTGCCAAATTTATTAAAGGAAATGGAAGAAAAGATGATAAGGATCAAACATAATTTAAAGGTTGTCCAGGATAGGAAGAAGAGTTATGTAGACAAGAACATAATTTTTAGAGATTTTAAAGCGGGGGAACATGCTTTCCTAAAAGTTAAAGAAAAAAGAAGTTCGATAAGATTGATCCATTGCCCGAAGTTGGCAGCAAGATATTGTGGGCCTTTTGAAACATTAGAAAAGATAGGGCCAGTTGCATACATGCTAGCATTTCCTCCATCCATGAGAGAGAACAATGTCTTTCATGTTTCATTGTTAAAGAAATATGTTCCTTAACCTAACCACATAATTGATTGGACTGTGATCCAGGTGGAAAACGAAGGGGATTTCTGAGTGGAACCAATATGCATCCTAGACCAAAAAGTCAAAGTTCTTCAGAACAAATCCATAGGGCTGGTAAAGGTTCAATGGACCTGCTACGGTCCTTAATATGCAACATGGGAGCATGAAGAAACTATGTCAAAGGAACACCCACAAAATTTTGTCAATTTTGAAGAAAATAGAAGTTGAAAACGTGAGACTCCATATTTGAGCAACTAGTTACCAGAACCACATCTCTGAAATTCTTGGTCGCTTAGGGTGATAGCCCCGATAAAATAATGGTGCATCCCAATGGAATTAAGGAAGTGAAGGGGGAACATTCCTTGGGTCAACAGATTGAGAAGAACAAGAGATTATGGTTGGGACTGTTGTTGGAGGGTAAAGATCGCAGAATTTTATTTTTACTTTCTAAGTATTGTAATGTAAATCTATATATGTATTTAGGCATGGTGAAGTGCATCGAGGATGATGAAAAATTGTAGGGGAGGGTGAATGTAACATCCCCATTATAATCCTCGGTTAAATTAATGCATAATTTATATATAAATGTGGCTATGGTCGAACAATGTAAATGCAAAATGTATTTCTTGAATTGTAAATATAATATAATACCAGTTGTTGGGATATGGACAGGGATGGGGGTTGATTAATCCATAAGAGAGGGGGAATTCCTAGAGAATGTCCAAGAAGATTCCCAAGGGAAATAATTTATGGGGATTACTTCAAACTCGCATTTCTAAATTTTATTATCATTTGGGGAAACCTTCTATTTTATGGTTGAGTATATGAGATCCCAAACTTTGAATACCTATCATAGGGTGGGTTTGAGAGTCACATCCAATAGTTATTGGAGAGAATGGGGCTGAAGTACAATCAACATTGGGCAGAGTGAGCAGTCAATTATCTTGGGGAAAGAGAAGAAATTTGTATGGGTAGTAATAGGCAGTTATAGACATTCGGTTTTTACATGAAAAGAGGTAGAGAATGTGGGAGAAGAGCTTGGGAGATAAAACAACAAGGTTGGAAAAATTCTAGAGCATGATGGAGCGATTTTGGAGCATTTTGGAGCTGGAAATTGAATATTTGGATTTTCAAGCCTGAAGAGTGAACTCCTATGTGAGTTTCACTATATCCGCAAGTGTTGATGTTGTTTTTGTTAGTTGTTTTCTTGGCAGTGAGTTCCCTTGAGTTCATAGCTGAGATATTCTTATATACTTGTTCCAGAGAGACCTTGATAAACAAATGGGATTCCTAATGGAATGAGAGCGATGAAGGGGTGCATTCCTTGGGTTGGGAAGGTCAAGAGGAAAATATCTAGAAGGAATTTGGGATAGATGTAGGAGAAAACCAGTGAGTTGTGTGATATGGAGATGTGAGAGGAACCCTTACCTTTTAGATTCCTAGCCCCATCTCAGGGGTGACTTGTTGTTGATATTTGGAAAAATAGGTCTATGGTTGGGTGGAACTTCCTTTCCAAGTAGCTTGTTGCACAAAATATCTTTTAAAGATAAGTGTTTATCTATTTTTTGAGTTATTCCATTAATGTAATTACTATGCATTTACTATGTATATGAGAATGGTTTTATATGTTGTTATAGATGTTTTATCAGTTTCTTTCATGATTGTTTAGAATTTTGTAGTTGCATTTAATTATGGGTATCATAAATTAGTCAAAATGTGTTTAAATCGCAGTTGGTAAGCCACAGAATTTTAATTAGTAGTATAAAAATTCATTTTTGTGCGTATTTTCGCAAGTAATGTTTTCGGGTTAAGCTGGGGGACGTTACATTTACAACCCTATGGATGGACTTCCAGTGACTTTTCATGGTGAGTTTTGATGGGTGCATCTCAAGTTCTTTGGCACGGACAAGATAGCTTCATAAATTTGGCAAGTTGATGAGATAGAGTCATCATTAGGCCAAAGAGTTGCACATTGTCGAGGTATGAAAATGTATGAGGTATTTGACCCAGGGGGATGAGTACACTTGCAAATATGAGTTGCAGTGGTCTAGAGTGGATTATACCAAGTGTCAAAACTCAGCTTAGGATTTTTCAGAGAGAGGACATAATATCAGTTGCAACATGCGTGTAGAAATTGAGAGGTCTTCCCAGGTCTTGGGAACCATTTGTGCATGGAATCTATGCACGAGAGACATTGCCAAGGTTTGACAGACTATGGACTAATTTTATCTAGGAGGAGAATAGATTAGATTCCAGGGATGACTTGGATGATGGACTTGGGAAGAAATTCATTGGATGGTCGTGACTTCGGTAAGCAGGATGCTTTCCTTGGAGGATTTCATGGTTCTTATATAGTGGGAGACAATGAAAAATGATAGGTGCATAGGATTTGTTTGAGAGATTCACAGTGTATGACTTAGGTATGTATAAGGATATTGGTATGGGGACCAAGCATGTCATACAAGGATCAGGTACAATGTCATTCTGGTTAGAGTCAGGGGAAGTGTTATGAGTGGAAATTGTGTTATGGGTGTTAGGAGTGTGTTATCAGCCTCAACAATTGAGGATTAGGGCTATGCAGTGTTTTTTTTGAGATGGAAAAATTGTATTGGATGCCCATAGGATCTATCCCAGGAACAAAAGTGGTCCTAGAGTTAGAGAGGGAAAAGTATATAGGTTGAGGGACTAGACTATGCATGTTGTTATCAGCAAGATCAAAGAGACGGATGAGGAGGAGAAGGTAGCTCCATCAGTGGTGAGGTAGGTGGCCCCACCAACGGTGAGGAAGGTAGCCCCACTAGCAGCACAGGTACAAAGAGAGTGGGTAGCTCCATCAGTGGTGAAGTTGGTAGTGGCATCAGTGGTATAGGCTGAGAGGGATCCAAAGTTCAGAGGGAGTCCGCCCTCAAGATCCAATGGGGAGGAGAAACCTCCTAGGACTATGCATAGGATAGTGGATAGAAAGAAGGTAGATATGAAGGTTGTGTAGAAACAAATGGATTCTAACTTCATAGGGAGCCAGTGGATTCATATGGATTATTCTTTTAGAGAGAGTCAGGAGGCTCAAAGGTAGAGTCAATCGTTCAATGGGGTGTAACCTGTAGGTCCATATGGGAGAGAGGAATCTTCCAATACTGTCAAGAGGGTGACATGGGTTGAGATATCTAGGTAGGATTCTCAGGAGTGGGAGGATTCTAGGGGAAGGGTGTCTTCCAGGGAAGGATCATGCCAGACAATAGGATTTTCTTTAGTGATTGAGGGTGCAGCTAGTCAAGAGGATTGGAGAGAAGGTTTTCTTCGGTGACAGAGGGGGCATCCAATCATATGGATTAGAGAGAAGTTGTGGTAGAAGATCTAATGATTATGGAGAGTGGTGAGAATACCTCCCTCACTAAGAGGGAGTGTTTATTTTTGTATATTCATGCATGTATTCTCACGTTCCCTAGGTGTTGGGAATGTGGGAATCATTTGTGGGAACCACATCACACTTTTAGTTTGATGAAAACCCCCTTGGAATGAAATTGGGGCTTCATGGGTTTGGTGATGGGATTTGTGTGTTTGTGTTGGGGCTTCACACCCAAAAGAAAGTCTAATTTGATGTTTAATGATGGAGGGGATTCCATGATGACCCATAAGAATTGTATATAAAGGAGAGAGGTCATTATGAAATTTCATATTGTGTAGAGTGTGTGGAGATATGATAGAGTTGGCATCAGTGAATCTACACCTGTGCCAAGGAGTTGGTGGTTTTAGCAAGGGATTGTTCGTAACTCTGGAAAATTTGGCCTAGGAAAGAAGAAACCGAGTGAATTGTAGGGAAGTGTCCGTACATGTTTTCGTACATGTACGCAGGCTGTAGTGGGAAAATTCATGTATGTACGTGGGATGCAAGAAGGTGAATCACATATGTACATGGTTTGCAGGAAGGTGAATCATGTATGTATACAGGTTGTAGTGGGCACAGTCATGTATGTACATGGGTTGCAAAAGGGATTGTCGTGTACATATGTTCAGGGTTTTTGGGCAGGAGTAGGTCCATACGGGCTAACGTCAGGATAAGTACATGTGACATTAGCAAGACATACAAGTTTTCTGTAGCATATTTCTAGGCAGAGGAAATTTCCAGGAATTTTCTAAGGTTTGGTTTTTTTGTTTTTGGGAGGAAAAAGTTGTCCTCATATTTTGGTGAAATTGTATTGGTTGGGAGGGATGGTTTTTCCCTCAGAATTTCTGAATTTAATAAATTTATAGAACATAAATTTTGTGTCTCTTGTGAGTTTATGATTCATCTTTAATCTTGTTGTTTCCGCAGCATATAATTTCAGTCAATAAATTTCAGTGTAAAATTGTTTAGTAATAACAAATAGGGTTATTATTAGCCCACTAGGAAGAAAAGAGGGGATATTATAGTTATGGAGGTCATAAAAAATGATCATGAAAGGACTCCAAATATCAACTAGATCATAAACTAGCATGGGAATACATAAATGAAACTATATTTCTAATCGGTTATTGATTTGGTGAGAATATTGGTTTATTAATTAAAAAGTGTTGCAAAGGAATCGGAGCAACCAAATTTCTATTAACACTTCCCTAAGTTTCTTTCATTTCAAGAGAAAAATATTGACTTGTTGATTGGACAAGCCATTTCCTAACCTGCATAACAAAAGATAATGTTGTGATCAACTATTATACAATTTGGGAAGAACTCTTCCTCCAAATGATTGACTTTTGAAAGGAAATTTGAATAAAAAGAAAAATAAAGACCAAAATTAAACTCATCCTAAGAAAAGCATGTTAAGCTAATGTAAAATTGAACTATATTGGTTGTCATAAAACCTATACAAATTCCAATGTATTCATCAAGTATTCATATACTATCCATTTCGTCAAATATCACGACCTTCTTCCTATGAAATAGTCATTATTTTTTTCCCACAATATTCCCTTTTACAAAATACTTAGTGTCATTGATTGTTGAGAGATTTGGATCCCTAGACACATCATCTTATTCCTAAAATCGGAGATAACAATTAGAACCATAAAACTTTAATTCCATTGATTCTTTAAAAATGCACGGTCATCGCCAATATTCGTCATGCTTACAATATAAATAAAAATATGATTCAAAATCATCATTCTTGCAAGCCAAGGAATTTATTTCTTCTTGTCATTAATTATAATTATGTGAAACCTCTATATGATTGTATTCAACCTTATTAGAGACAACGGGAAATAATTATAGAAATGGGATCCATTGAGACACTCCAGTAAGGTAAAAATAATCTCATATCACAGTCTTAATTGATGATTCCCCCATTATGAACGAAAGATATCATTAGAAATCATAAATGAATGAAATGAATAAAGCATGATTTCTAATGAGTTGAAGTTTGGAATGATGGGAAAATCCATGAGAATGATATCCTAAAGTTTCCAATAATGTTCCAAGTTGAGAAACTATAAAATTGAAATGTTGATGAGTATGCAATCGGTCTCTCTAGTGGGTACATTTTCCATCCAAAAGAACCAAATGTGTAATATGGAAAACAAAATCAACAACATCATAGGAAATAGAGATCAAATACAAGTGACCCATACATGCTTATTTTTCTAGGTTATGAATAAACTGAGTTTTGGCTCAAGGAATGATGAAGAGTGTGAGGCTCAATAGATTAATGAGTTACAGCCAACAATAAATTCACATCTTGAAACTTATTATCATGGATAAGATGAAAACAAATGTTGAAAACTCAAAATTTATAATCTTAGAAGTTGCATTGACATTTACCATTGAGGTATTTACAACCCACAAGAATTTGAATGACTTCAACATTGAGATAAGTGGGTAGTATTAAGCCATGATAAAAATCATATTACTCAATCATGTAACCAGAATGAGTGACTTAAAATCCACAAATTCAAAGTATAGAAAGATAATTTGCAAGAAAATATCAGGTTTGAGATCCTCATGATTGATAGGGCTAGGATTAAGTCTTTATTCGATTAGTGAATTGGGGAATGATTGATTCTAAATAAATTTTTAAAATATATTCTAGCAACAAGATTGGTATAATAGTGGTGTCCATAATGTTAAAACATGCTTCCAAACAGTCTAAAAGAACATCTCTTGTTGTTTTGTATAAGAGGAAATTTGGATCAAGTAATTTGTAAGATAAAAGGTAAATTCCTCCTTGAAAGACTAACGAAATGGTGAAAAAGATATGCTTAGCCAAAGTCCAAAATTTAAAACTAAAGGTGTTGAAAGAAAATAACTAGAAAGAAATAACAAAAATCAGCTAATATCACTATGCTAAGTCTATATTAAAACCATCCTTGTTAAAAGTAACCTAAGAAAACACTTAGTGGGAAAGCAATCATTTGGATAACTCCAAACCCAAAAATAATCATCCAAATAAATTACAAGGATTTGGAGTGGGTTTAATTTCAGATGGTCAGAAATTAATACTCAAAAATTTCATTCACTATGTATAAGACAACAAAATCAAAACTTAAAAGAATCTCAATCAATCAAAATTTTCAAATTAGAATCATGTATATATGCATAAGAACAAATATAAGTTCTCATTCTCACCACAAAAGGGACTGAATAGTATTCTTTGTTTAAAATATCCCACTTGCAATATGACACAATGCTTGAAAAATACTTGATGTGGTGGAGAATGAGAAGAATAAAGGATCTAAAAATTGTTCCAACACATAGAGAATTTTGGGAATGAAAATAAAACATTTTTGTTGGATTACTACGAGAGGGGGTGAATCAGTAATAGAGAAATCTTAATCCTTTTTAACCATATAATGCAAGTGTTATATCAATGTAGCATTATCATTCAGTATTTGCAGAGTAAATAAACAATGAAAAAATGAACAATCATACACATACACAGTACACCAGTGTTTTTACGTGGAAATCCAAAGCAAGAGAAAACCACAGAATGATTTTTCTTATATGTATTGAAGAATTACATTCATTGGAAGCACCAACTTCCTTTGTTTTCCAGCTGCAACTCGAAGGAGGCTCCAACCCACTAGTTTCTCAGGCTACAACCTAAGGGAAGCTCTAACTCCCAATTCTTTGGCTACAACCAGAAGGAGGCTACAACCCCCTATGTTCTTCGTCTACAACCAGAAGGTGGATACAACCACCTGTCCTTGCCCCGTCCAACCCACTAGTTTCTCAGGATACAACCTGAGGGAAGCTCCAACTCCCAATTCTCTGGCTACAACCAGAAGGAGGCTACAACCCCCTATGTTCTCTGGCTACAACTAGAAGGTGGATACAACCACCTGTCCTTGCCCCATCCAACCACCCTGACATATAAGTATAATGATGGAAGCATTGTCACACTATCACTGTGAGATATACCACTATACAATTGTATCAACATGTACCACTGACATGCAACCAACCTGTGAAACTGACATGTAATCAATCTGTACCTAAACTAAACATGTATCAACAAAATAATATAGATATGCAACCTATAGATCTACAACCTGCGTATGTGTGTGCCCTATTTGTGCAACATCCTGCATATGTGTGTGATCTGTCTATTATGTAGCATGTGTATGCATTCTGAAACTAGGGATACGCGACCTGTAGTTCTGCAACATTTGTATGTATGTGCCCTGTTTATACAACATTATGTGTATGTATGCATCTTGTCTGTTATACAGCCTACATACACCTTCTGAAAAATAAGGTTTTCTTTTTCTGAAAAATTATGACCCTCTGCAACTTCTTTCACATAGATCTGCAACCTGTCACTATATCCAGATTGTAACTGTACCATGTGCATGCATCCTCATATATAACCTTTACCCAAAAACTCTATATCTCTCTCTAGTCATGTGCCATATGAGTGTGTGTAATCATGAACAAGTATAATAACCCTCACATGATCTAGACATCAAACCCTTTCTTATATTCAGCCTCTCAATACATCAACCACTTCATAAATACAAGCTCTCAACCATGTACCACAAAAACCCTTAGTCATATGCCAAGAAATACAAGATGTGCCTCAACTTTAAAAATAAGTATCAATGATAAATATACCAACACTATGTTTCTATATATGTGACTTATATAGAATATCCCATGCAGCCACTAGTCTCTCTAGGGAGAATCCTCAAATCTCCATGACCATTTTTTATTCATACATCAAAATCCAACTATTCATAGAAATAAGACATACCCTTTGAACCAATGGATAGATCTGATGTATCTAAGCATTGTATACCTTCCTGGGAGCTTGATCTCAGAATCTAGAACCTCTGCATCTTCATCTTCTCAAGTTTCCATGGCTTTACCCACATGTATGCACCCTAATACATTGTCATCCCACGTACGCCTCAGTATGTACTCACCCTAACACACTGCCAGCCCACGTACGCCTCAAAAATTAGGGTTTTTTAGTATTCATTGTAATTCTTAAACTTTCTTCATCAACCCTTTACGCTACCTTAGACTTTCTCAACTTCAGATGTATCAATCAGTACTTGCAATAAGCCTTACACAACCAAAGATATTCAATGTGTTCAAGTGTCATTAAATGAGAGAGCCATGCCTCTTATTTATACTTTCATGTAGCATATCACTTTCCTTATTTTTGGGAGTTCTCTATTAACTTTATTATTTAAATAATTTATTTTTCAAATACTTTGGCTTTTTGGGGCTTCCAGATGACTCATGAGGGTCCTCCAACTTCACATGGCCATAACTCTCTAGCTGTCAGGAGTTATGTGACGTTCCACATACCATCGGAAATGACATGACATGTACTATACATCTAGAATAGTCTTACTTGCAAATATATCAAAATTGATACCATTATCCATCAAAAAAACTTGGGTCCATTACCCAAACCATGTGCTACCAGAATTTGCTACCGGACTTTCTTCAAGGATTGACATCAATGACAACCAACTCAATTAATCAACAATTTTTCCGCATATCAACATTAAATTTTTATTCAAAAATTCCATTCAATGGAAAAAATAGTGTGCAGTCTTTCTATTTTTTTCCACCTCTGCTGAGAAATCCATTTATTGATCAACCAATCATAATAAAATAAAATGAAACAAGAAACTAATTAAAAAACTAGAAAGCAAAACTAAACTATGCAAGGAAAAGACACTAGCCTATTCTATCCTACTCTTATCCTACACTACACTAGATGAAAAGAATGAAATATGTAAAGTCATAATGCCAATGTAGTCATCCATATAATCCCAAACATGCACACACATGTTCATTATAAAAAATTAGTAACATAACTCAAAATAAAAATAGACTAAAAGTAGGAAAAAATAAAACATGGACAACTATATCCATCATATTAAAGATGACATAGTAATAATTCATGGGAAATTTATCCAAGTAAGACCCCTCCAACTATGTTTCAATTATATCATAAAATATGGCATTATTATCATATAATTAATGAAGGGAGTCTATGGGAAAGTAGCATACCAAATGAGAACAATGAATAAAATCTGTGTGAAGTGTACTTGGTGAGAGAATATTTATGCTAGTAAACGTGGTTATCCCTGAAGATAAACCAAAACAATGAGGGCCAGACATAACCACTTGTGTAGACTGAAGTACCTCATTGTCTTATCAAGCCTCCCTGGACTCATACTTAAAGCAACCATCAACTTGATATAAACAAGTGGGATCAAATGATACACATGGACTAGCATCCACCATGGTATGAGAGATATCTTCAAGAGAATGGTGGAAGCCACTAATATCAACAATCTCAACTAAAGGGCCACTTGAACAATAAGAGTCTCTACTAATCAAAAATTAATATGAAAAGGAATAAGGTGTGGTCTGATATACATTTTCTACAACATTTCCTTCATTCCATGAAAAAGGCTGATAAGGCATAGTTGTACTAAGTTCATGGGAAGAGGCTTTATCCTATCTATATTCCATGTGCACCCTACCACCATTAAGTACTTCAAAATGGGTCGGCCCTATTGAATTTATTTGAATAGGATGATGGGTGGCTTCATACAAGATGAAACCATTAAAGTGTACAAAAAATAGTAAGTAGAGGATTAAGAGAATGTAAAGCCTCTCTTGAACAAAAACCATTTTCAAAAGTGACTCTTTGAATGGTAGTTCCTCCTCCTTGATAACATTGGTGACTAATTGTGAATCAATAATCTCCACACTATGAATGGTTTCACAATCAACATGTTCTTCCTCAACATGGTTTTCCTCTTTAAATCAAAAGGTGGATTGTTGTGATAAAATTGGTATGTCTTGTATGTTTATTTCTTATCCTTGAGTGAAAATATCATCATTATTGTCTTTCTCCTACACAATTTAAGAATCTGAAATATATTTCATAATATACTCATGGTTAGAAGAGAGGAGAAAAACATAAGAATTTTTGGAGCAAGAAGTTTCACTAAATAATCCAACAACTATAGGAAAAACTCCTTAATCTATCTTGGTTAACCTATAATAATTTATAACACCAGGACAATTCAAACCAAATCTCACTAGTTGATACACTTTATTAGTAAGAGAAATTAAAAAGAGAAAGAAATCATTGACAATGGGCCTATCATCCAAAGGAAATCTATAGCAAAGATGCATAAACCTAAGAAGAAAATTTTCAAGGGATTAATCTTTGTTCTTCCTAAGATCTGATATTTCTTCACACAAATTATCATAATTAAAATTCTCAAAAGCATGCCAAAATTGATGCATAAACTGCTCCCATGTGTGAATAGAGGCAACCAGTAAATTCTCACACCAGCTCTTGACCCAACCTACAAGGGTGAGAGTGAACAACATGCAAATGACACCTTAATTAGTAATATTTTGGGACAAACAAAATTACCAAAATTTAAAAATATGCTCATATGCATCTCTCTCACTGACCAACTAATTTAATTTGCAACAAGAAATGTAAAATATTTCTAGGAGTTTTAAGAGGTACAATACTAGAAAAACATCTCCATAAAGGGATATGGGATGGAACCATTAATAAATTAGAAGAATTAATAAGAAGGAATCCATAGGCTGAAATTGTCATATAACCCTCCTTCTAGTGCCATTTTTGTTAATAGGTCCATATGTCCTATCAAGGAGGTAAGGGAGAATGCCCAATGGAAGGTCCCAATTAGACCTACTATCATTTGGTGTAGCATTTATGACTAGTATGTGGGCCTAGTTGCCACTAAGAATTAAAATAAGGAAAAGGGGAAAGACAATAAACGACCCCCCAAAGAGTTCTAATTAATTTTAAACCTACTCTAAAACAAAAAAAAACTAATCTACAACTAATTCTAACCTATCATGCACAAGAGAAAAACTAATAGACGAGTACAACTTAAAATGATATTTTTACAGTAGAAATAGTTCATGATAGCCAAGAATATGTTAAAACAATAATATATTAGATATCATTGCAAATAGTTGCAGAGGGTACCAGTAACATCATCCATGTACTCATTAGAAATCACAATAGCATGAGCATTCTAAATACTAAGCACATAAATAGTTCATATGACCAGCACTTAGAAAAACTCAAACGATGAACACATTTATGGATTATCCCCGAACACATTGTGTAATATTCCAGATATAAAAAGTATGCAGAATAGAAATAAATAACTAGAAATGGAAGATGAACAACAATGTAACTAGAACAACACCACAATAATACCAAATGGATACCAGAAAGAGCACTTTGATTACTGAGAGCAATGTTCACTTTCCTCTTCAAGGGGGCAACCTCCAGCGAAGAAGAGCTCTATTACAATAATATCTAAGAAAAAATTTCCCATACCCTCGACTCCTATTTATACTAAATATGTCTATCAAAATAACCATCTAGAGGAATATCCTTCTATAAGCGGAAGCTTCTATTAGATATTCTTACATTGGACTTATTCTTTGTTATTTCTAGACCTTATTAATATTGACCTTTATTACATGGAAATATATTATTCTACCTACGTGAGGGGTTAGGTCCCTAACATACCCTCCCCCTTAAGAATAGCCTTGTCATCAAGGCTTGAAATAGGGAAATTGTTGCAGAATGGTAGTTGGTTCCCAAGTGGCATCTATTGGAGTTGTATCTTTCCACTGGACTAACACTTCCTTGATGGTTCGATGATGCAGACGAAGCTCACGTTGGTCCAAAACTTCTTGTGGATGTAGCCAAATGGATCCGTCTTCATCCAACTCAGGAAGGGTGGTTTGGGTTTGGAACTTAGTTCCAATCACCTTCCTTAAGAAGGAACCATGAAAAACAGGATGGAGCTTAGAATGACTGGGAAAATATAACTGATAGGCCACCTGTCCCACACGCTTGAGAACCGTGTAAGGACCATAAAATTTGGGTGCCAGTTTCTAACAATGGTTAGCCTTGAGGGAATTTTTCTTGTGAGGTTGCAGTCGAAGAAACACATGATCCCCTTCAGAAAATTGACGTTTAGAGTGACCTTGATCTTCTTGTTGCTTCATGCAATTTTGGGCCATGACCAAATTCTCTTTGAGGGTACATAGAATAGTCTCTCAAACTGTAAGCGTGTGGTCAACCACCTGGACTTTCAAGACACCTGGAAAATATGAGATAATTGAAGGTGGATTTTTTCCATAAACCACTTCAAAAGGAGTCATGTGGGTAGTTGTATGGTACGAAGTGTTGTACCACCATTCAGCTAGTGGTAACCATTGAGCCCATTGATTCTACCTTTCTGATGCAAAACACCTAAAATATGTTTCCAAACATTTGTTGACAAATTTAGTTTGACCATCATTATGGGTATGATAAGTTGTGCTGAGATGCAATTGGGTGCCTTGTAGCTTGAACATTTCTTGCCAAAAATTGCTAGTGAAAGTTGGGTCACGATTAGAAACAATAGAATGCGTCATGCCATGAATCTTGAAGACCAGATCCATGAAAATTTGAACCACTGTGGATGTTGTAAATGGGTGTTGAAGAGCATAGAAATGAGAATACTTGGAAAGATGATCAATTACCACCATAATGATTGATTTATTGCCCGATTCAGGTAAGCCTACAATAAAATCCATAGAGATATCCCGCCAAATAGCAAGTGGAATCGGAAGCGGTTGTAGTGTGCCAAAAGATTTGACTGTTTATCCCTTGTTGCGTTAACACACATCACATTCAGACATAAAATTAAGAGCATACTATTTCATACCATCCCAGAAAAAAGAACGTTTGACCCGGTCAAAGGTTTTGGTAAACTCGAAGTGCCCAATTGTGAGTGTAGCATGAAGCTCAGAAAGTACCATGGATTTAAGTTTTGATTGTTTACTTAAATACAAACGGCCTTTGTATCGAAGCTCCGCATTGATCCAAGAGTACCATGGGAAAACTAGAGAATTGGACTGCAATTTTTGTATCAGATGCAAACTTTTGGGATAGTGTAGCCATTCTTGGTGAACAACTTTGAGCCAATCTGGTACAATGAAGGAGAGAGAAAAAAGGGACCCTTCATCTTCATATTTTCTGGAAAGTGCATCAGCAACCACATTGTCTTTTCATTTCTTGTAAATGATATCATAATCATATCCAAAGAGATTAGTCACCCATTTTTGTTGCTCAGGGGAGGAAAGGCCTTGTTCCAGAAAATACTTGAGGCTTTGATGATCTGTCTTAATTTGGAAGAATTTTCCCAATAGATAAGGGTGCCAAAGATCCACGGCATGAAGAATGGCCAACATTTCCTTTTCATAGATTGATTTTCCAAAATTTCTCTCGGACAGTTGTTTGTTGGTAAAGGCCAAAGGTAGACCCTCTTGCAAAAGGACAGTGCCAATTCCTTTCCCGGAAGCATCACATTCCAAGACAAAGGTCTTTGTGAAATTAGGAAGGGTCGGGACTGGAGTGGTGTACATGGACATCTTCAAGGTTTGAAAAGCCTGAGTAGTTGATCGAGTCCAAGTGAAAGAATTGTTTTTAAGGAGTGCAGTGAGAGGTGCTGCAATATTTCCATAATTCTTAACAAACTTGCGATAATAACCTGTTAAACCCAAAAATCCCCACAAGCTTTTGAGATTCTTTGGGTGAGGCCAATCTTGCATAGCTTCAATATTTTTAGGATCCACCCTGACGTCGGTCTTGCCCATAAGATGACCCAAGTACTCAACTTTCGAGGCACCAAAAGAACATTTAGATTGTTTGAGGAAAATTTGGTGTTGAGAGAGTAGATGGAGAACTTGATCCACATGAGAAAGATGGTATGTCCAGGTTTTTCTATAGATGAGGATATCATCAAATAAAACTAAGACAAAATGAAGGAGAAAAGGATGGAATACATGACTCATGAGGCTTTGGAAAGTGGATGGATCATTACACAAGCCAAAGGGAATGACCAAAAACTCATAGTGGCCCTCATGAGTTCTAAAGGAAGTCTTAGGAATGTCTGCCTCTTTCATACGAATCTAGTGGTAGCCTGAACGAAGATCAAGTTTAGTAAAGAACTGGGCGCCACTCAATTCATCCAAAAGGGCATCAATGACAAGAATGGGAAATTTTTCTTTAATGGTGAGTTTGTTGAGGGCATGGAAGTTAGGAAACATGCGTCAAGAACCTTATTTCTTAAGGACCATGACCATAGGATAAGAGTAGGGGCTCGTACTAGGGCAGATAACACCTGCGTTGAGCATTTCTTGAACCATTTTCTCAATTTCATTTTTTTGGGAAAAGGGGTGATGATAGGGATGGATATTGGGTGGAAGGCTTCCTGGGACAAGGGGAATGGAATGATCATGAACACCACGGGAAGGAGGGAGTCCCTGGGAGTGGAAAAAACCACTTGATGTTTAGAGAGGATGGATTGGAGGTCATGCAACAAAAAGGGTGTCTCAGTAGCTTGTATGGCATGGAGTTTGGAAATAATGCCAAAATGACATTTTTTTAGCATATTTTCCATGCGATGGGAATTAATGATCTCTGGGGAACCGGCGGTGATGCCTTGGAACTTATATTGTTGGCCCTTCTGGTCGAATTGCATGGTTAATTTATTAAACTCCATGAGAATGGGAACCAAAGTCCTTAGCCATTTTGCACCCAACACAATGTCACAACCGCCCATGTCGATAGAAAACATATGGGATTTCAGATGGTAATCACCAATTTGGAGATGCATATTTTCACAAATCCCTCCACATTTCATGGACCCACCATTGGCAATCATGATTTGGAAATTATTGACTGCATGGATATAGAAATTATTTTCTTAGCAAATGTGGCGATGGATAAAATTATGGATTCTTGCACTATCAACAAGAATGATGACCTTCCTATGCTTGATGTAACCAATTAGATTGAGGGTTTGGGGAGTAGAAAATCCAGTGAGAGAATTTAGGGAAATGAATGGTTCTACTACGGGAGGGTTTGAGGGAGGGGTTATGTCAGTGGTTTCAGGTGACACCGACACAAGGGGACCCTCAACATCCTCTTTCAAAACATCCTCTGACATGGCCATAAAAATATTTTGTTCCTTACACTTGTGTCCCGGAAAATATTTGTCATCACAATTATAACAAAGGCCTTTGAGTTGGTGTTCATCCATTTCAGCCCTAGTCAATTTCGGGATCTTTAGTGGAGTAGGAGGAGTGGGAGTTACTGGTTTAGTGTGAGGAATAAAGGAGGGATTGTGGTTTTGAGAAGAGACAATCTGTTGTGCTTCCTTAGCTCTTTTAGTAGCTTCCACCCAACTCTAAGGCCGAGCCATCATGACATGAGCACGAATCTCATCCTTGAGGCCACTGATAAAACATTCTCGTAAAAAAGCATCAGACATGCCCTATGTACGAAAAGTTAGTCGCTCAAAAGAAGCTATGAAGTCTTCCACTATGCCAGATTGTTTCAACTTTGTCAAACAAACTAAATGGTTGGTGTCAATGTCAAAGCATTCATAAATCTCTTCCACAAAGTGTGTCCAAGCCACATACCCTTGGGGGGAAGTTTTTGTCCATTTTCACCATTACCAACATTCTTCATCTAGATGGAGAAAAACATACCGGATTTTTCCCAACTCATCCGTAATTCCATACAAAGAGAAATAATGTTCCATTTGAGTTACCCATCCAGTGTGACCTGATCCATCAAATTTGGTCACATCCACACGCAGAAGGCGTAGGTCACGCTGAAAGTGATGGGGCTGAAAATTCTGGGAATGAGAGGAAGTTTCACCTTTGGTATGCAAAGGGGGGTTGGATAAGGGAATATCTGCAGGGATATGCAGCTTAGCACAGATTGTCGTAGCGACATATTCAAGTTGGGTAGTAATGTCTTGTTTGAGCTCTTGTTTGAGTTCCGCAATTGAGGCTGCGATGGAGGAATACATATTTTGATTTATGGTGGAAATATTGGCACTGAGTTGTCGCACTTCTTGTTGGGTTTCTGTGAAATTAGAGTGCAAGGTAGTGAAGTGAGCTTCCAAGTCTTGGCTACGGGTATGGGCCATGATGACGAGGGAACACAAAAAGGGGTGGGTGGGACCACACAAAAAATGGGTTATGGGTGAAGTGTATCACAACGATCAGAGCGACGAGTTGAATCCAATGGGGTAAAGCCCAAATAAGGGTGTTGGAAGGGGGTCGGGTCCACCAAAAAAAATGTTGAAAAATGATAGGTATGACTACGATAAGGGCGAAGAGAGAAATCCAACAAAATAGGTCTCAAATAATGGTGCCATAGGATCCATAATTTTTTTATTTTATTTTACTCCTGCAGAGTTATACTCCGATCTGAAGAATACTGCAGTGATGAAATGCCCAAATGCTTAACAGGAAGAAATGTGTAGTAATTTCGCAAATCGAATGCAGGAGACACAGTTGCACGCCAATAGATCATGTATGTTCTATATTTGTTTCCGTCCCAAGGGTTAGGAATTCAAGGGTTCTACAGACAATGGTTTTCCCTATGCTATAGCTCTCGGATATATGTGCGGGGTCCAATAGTAGTACTCGACCCAATATCTCAGGGCACCAACTAAGGAGGCTAGACCATGCCCTTAGCCATACTACCCGACTACCCAAGTACTAGAGAGTATCTTCCTGAGTGTTGTTCTTGGTGGAACTATAGTAGTCAGGCGGTCGATCGGTTTATCTATGGAGGGATTTAGGAGATCTAGGTCGATCTGTATACAGGTGTTGTGTGATGCTCTACCACTCGAAGGGGTACCAACAGGGGTTACAAGGGTGGCCAACAGATGTGTGCTTATGTACCACTTTTATTTACTGTGTGTATGAATCCCTGACCGTGGGTTTATTCCCATAACGACAGATCTTTGTATCTTAAAGACACTGGAATACGTCTCTACCCTGAAAAAAATTAACCCACAATTTTTTGTCGAGGAAGGTGCTCTGATACCACTTGTAATATTCCAGATATAAAAAAGTATGTAGAACATAAATAAATAACTAGAAATGGCAGATGAACAAAAATATAACTAGAACAAAACCACAATAGTACCAAATGGATATAAGAATAACACCAGAAAGAGCACTTTGATTACTGAGAGCAATGTTCACTTGCCTCTTCGAGGGGGCAACCTCCAACAGAGCAGAGCTCTATTACAATAATATCCAAGACAAAAGTTCTCATACCCTCGACTCCTATTTATACTAAATATGTCTATCAAAAGAACCATCTAGAGGAAGATCCTTCTAGAAGCAGAAGCTTCTATTAGGTCTTCTTACATTGGACTTTGTATTTCTTATTGCTAGGCCTTATTAATATTGACCTTTATTACATGGAAATATATTATTCTACCTATGTGAGGGGTTAGGTCCCAAACACATTGGCTAACAATTTTTACTTCAAAACAAATAGTTTTTTCTCTTTATATATCCATCAATAAGAGTATCAATAGTCTAAATAATGGGAAAAAATCCATTCTTCCATTCAATGAGTTCTCTTTTATAAGATAAGAGAAACTCCTCAGTTTTTGTGATTGTTCATTTCATTTCCCTCTGTTTTGTCATTTTAAACTTCAAATTTCGCTTACATTTTTGTAAATGAAAAGCTAATCATTATAAATTGAATTTGAAGAGATTGTTGAGTAGCTATTCTCACCCTAAGGTAGTTCACAAATGATGTTTATTTAAAAATATAATTAACTCTACTTGTTTGTCTCTTCGTATGTTCCTCGAAAATTTTTTGGGTGTTTTTTAGTGTCATTCTGGTAATTAATATAATCCCATATTATTATTCTTTGTCTCATCCTTCCAGCGTGCTCTTTCAGGTCCAATTTGGACTCTTTTAGCTTCAGATATGACTACTTGAACATTGCACTGTCTATTTTGTATTCAATCCATACCTCTTTCTTTTTTCTGCATTTTCTAGGACTTTTCACCTTTAATCTATCAAAACTAGTTGTACCATATTGTTATTATATTTTTTAGCTTTCAGGTGAGCTATCCAGGACCTAATTTGATTTCTTGTAGCCCCTGATATGGTCATCTGAAGTTTGCATAGTCAATTCCCGCCCCCGCGCCCCCCCCCAAAAAAATTTGTGACCTTTTGTTTTTAACATTATCTAGAATTTTCCATCACTTCTTTGGCATGAAGTTCTCTCCCAATGCATTCTTCATCTCAATATCTTTCAAAAAATGTATCCTTGGTTTTATTCCGACTCGTGTAGCTCAAGATATGTATGTTTGAAATTCAATGCTCAATAGCCCTTAATCTTCTTGTAGGTGAATCTAGGTTGCCGATCTTCAAACTGAAAATGATTGTACCATATGAATGAGATAATTCAATACTGAATGGTTTGTATATTTTTTATCCCCCTTAGCTTACTTGTATAAGGATCTAGAGGAGGCATAAGACATGGGGCTCGTGATGTAAGTTTGGCCAATAATCCTAATGAAAATAAGAAAATAATAAAATTAACAAAATAGGGAGATAATAAAATTAACTAAATGAATATACGTAAAATCAAAATTAATAAATAAAAATAATAAAATTACTTCCCCAATATATGTAAAATATTAGTAATGAAAAATAAAAATAATAAAATTACTTCTCCCACCGATCTGGAAATAAAAAATTAATAAAAATCTCCGAAATTAAAATGTCGCTCAAAGTCTAATTCAAAATTAACATGTTAATAAAAATCCTATCAGGATTAATGTTTTTCGGGATGGTAAATGAAAGTATGCTCCAATGGATAGGCCTTTTGATGGGATCATCGTGAACCCATGGTAAAATCGTATGTAAAAACTCTTTGATGGGTTCCTTTTTTATGGTGAGTGTTAAGCCCTAATATTTGCTCATTACCCCTTAATTGGGGCATATTAGATTAGTAATGCTATTTTATTTATGTCGGCTTTAGGCCATTAGTTGTAATTTAGATTAGTAATGTTATTTTATTTATGTCGGCTTTAGGCCATTATTTGTAATTATACCTCCTA
>ML842265.1:53741-74056 GCA_009831015.1 Picea engelmannii | reverse complement strand
CATGGTTAGGTTCGTACTATAAAGTGTTGGAGATGAAGACCCTGAATATTTTCTAATAGATTTAGGTTGCGTTGGAGTATATTCAGATTATACTATTGCATAGATCCACATTGTATGTCTCATGGCTATGTTCAAATTTGGGTCTTTAACGCATAGATCCACAATGTATTTTTGGTGGCTATGTTCATATTTGAGTCACAATGGCATGGATCCACAGTGTATGTTTGGTGGCCATGACCTGTCTTACTTGACATGGATCTTTGCATGTCGACATTTATGCTTTGAGTCATTTGTACTATGAGTATGGGAATGCCTACCTCAATTATGATATATTATTGTACTTTATTTCCTTGTTTGTTGGTAGGTTTCCAATCAACGTGTTCCTTGCTCCCAATACACACTCGACAAAGTATTTCATCTATCACTCTGTTCTAACTTCATAATTTGGGGGGCTCACTGTTACACATTATTTTCATCACCCCTATGACCGTTAATGATGTAAACCTATCCTTTGTCTTTAGAAGGATCAATTACCTTAATCCCTGAAGAAGAATGAAGATGAATTTTCCCAGAAAGATAAATATGATATTTTCCTTTGTAAAAACCTTATAAAGAGGGGTCGTCGCACTCTGTTCAGTGTTAAGGGTGCGACGATATAGGATCCTCGTAGGCTGCACCACACTATCCTGCGATGTTGTCGCACTTTGCTCAGTATTAAGGGTGCAACGATTTTCTGTACGAAGGAAAAAGAGAATATTCTCGATCCTTCTAGAAGAGAAGCTTCGAGGGTGAGTTGGCCTCCGATCGATTTGGATCTGAGTCACATCCCTGATTTCATGGGATCATGCTAACCTCCTCACTTTATCCTTTTCAACTTATAAAAGGAGAGAAATTCTCATTGGGAAAGTTAGCTTGATTGGGTTTGAGTAGTTTTTGTAGCTTGGAGTTTTTGGGCCTATGTTGGCTTTGAGATTTGCTTTGTCAAGATAGATTGTGAGTGACTTTCAAATCTACAGTCTCAGAATCTGGGAAGAATAAGTGTGTGGGAAGAAATGAACTATTGGAAGGGACCTTACAACATCAAGGCATCGTTTGTATTCTCCTTTTCATACTTCTAATACAACAATATATTGCTTTCCCATAAAATTGTCCTTATTTTATTGTATGACTCCTTGATCACATACATGGGTTTTTTTGAGTATACGTTGTTTCTTTCACTTTGTTGTCTTGTGTCTTTTTACAGGTTCAACATCCCATAAGCCTTGAAATGGAGCAAGGATGACACTAGTGAGGAAAAATGACATCTAAAAGGTATGCCATTTATCTCTTGTTACTTACTATGCTTGATGATTAAAACTTAGGAGAATTTTTATATTCTGTCTTGTTTTGTTCTAGTTTCGGGGTGAAAATAGGGGGATCTGTTTGTGTCCGCACTTACCAATTTGTTCGATAACAACTCCAAAAATCTCATACTAAGAAATCTCAAAGTCTGAGAAATCATTAAAGTTAAGTCCCAAAACAGTTCTTTGAGGAGTTCAATACATAGAATATATTTCTCATTACAAAGAATCTTAGTAAACCGATTGACAGGTGCTCGAAAATAAAGCCTTCCAAATGCAAGAACTAAACCTCCATGAATTAATTAAACAACCTTGGCTTACATTATCAATCATATATATGTCTGTACAATACTCCTATTGATATTTTAGAAAGAGGTATGGAAGAATAAAATAAAAACACTCAAACTTGGCCTTATGCCCAACCTCAAATATACAAACACAAAGCCTTGAGAGAAATTGTGTAGCAGAAGAAGAAGTAAGAAAATGGAGATTTGTATTTGAATACGAGACAATCGACTGTGTACTGAAGGTTGAACAATGCTATTCTGGTGATCTGACCTCTTCTTTGATGGTGCTCTCCCCCTTTTAAATATGCTCCCAATGCTTTTTTGAAATTCTTTTCCTTAGCAGTTATGGCTTTCTATTCTTTTGGAAGTTTCCCACGTGCTTCCTCTTTTTATAATAAAGAGTAGATACTTTAAATAAATGATTTATTAAACACTTATTAATGAATTAGGTCATTGAAATTTGCGCCTCCAAGTGGGACCCACCTCACCTTTTTATAAAAGTTAATTAATAAACTTTTATTTTCCAAAATTTGAAGTTGTCTACTTGAAAAACATTGTCTGTATTTTGATTTTTTGAGAATAATAAGTGACTTCTCAGCCATGGAAACCATTATAGAAATAATATGTATTATTCTGGCTTTCCAATGAGCCATATTGAGCAAAATTTGGAGTTCTGGATCTCAAGAGTCAACTTATAGTCTTAGGAATTTGAGGTTCCAAATAAATTTCCCAGGAAGCTATGAAAATATGAAATATGAACTCTAGAAAAAGAAAAATGGAAAAATGGAAAAAGAAAAATGTAAATGGAAAATATAAGTGAATTATTAAAATGAACTGAAAAATGGAAATTAATTATGGGAAAATAGAAAAAATAATGAAAATGAACGTAGAAATTGTGAAAATATAGAAAATGAAAATATGAAAAATGGAATCTGGAATCTGAAAAAAGGAAATAGGAATGGTAAATGGTAAATGGAAAATGGAAAATGAAAATTATAATAAAAATGAATAAGTGGACATAGAAAATGAAATGAATTATGAAAATGAACGTGAAAATGAATTATGAAAATGACTAAGTGGTTGGTATTATGAAATTTAACCAAGTGGATAATGAAAATGAAAATTGGTTAAGTATGTAAATGGTGTGGATGATTGGAAAAATGTCTAACTATGATGAGTAGCGAGGAAGGAGAGTAGAGTGGAAATAAGGAGAAATAGATAAGTATAAAGTGTGGAGAGTGGAGAATGAGGAAAATGGAAAATGGCTAAGTATGGGGAAAATATCATTATGCGGGTCACAAAAGCGAGTTATTATGTAGAACACATGATTGCGGGTTGCGAGACACAAGAATGGAAAAGGTAAGTGGGATAGTCGGGTGTGTCACATTCACATTTTAAGAAAAATGATTAAGTATGGGACAACAATATGTGGGAGAAAAATGATACATCTTGGGCATATGAGCTCTGTTTTAGATTCGCTAAAGTGTTGAACAAAGATGAAACATAAGGCTATTTAGTGAGAATATTGGCATAAGTATTTTCCTTCTTTTGATATCTCTTGTTTTTTTCTCTTTTGTTTAAAAAAGAAACAATCTTTGTTGGATTTTCATGATGAAGAACTGGAGAGCTGAAGCTAATTGGAAACTTATTGGGTCTTCACAATCAACAATTGAAGATTATTTGGAACTTTCCAAGTTCAAAATTTTTTTTGGTCACAATTTGAAATAAAAATAGGTTCGCATATTTACCCCAATTACTTAGTTGATGGGTGTTAGAAAAACACATCAACATCTGGCTCCAACTATGGGATAGTGACCCCCAGTGGGTTGCTGAGAATCCAATATCTTGGTCCATTGGGATACAGAGTCATGTTCAAACATTATCTCCATCTACAAAACTTTCATTGAAGAAAAAAACTATGTATAAGCAATATCTACCTACCCTATCCTACTTGGAGGAAAGGGACACTTTTCAAGTGTAAGTAGATTTCCAATGGAGCCATTCAAGCATCCAATTGATCTATGGAATGAATTCTAGAATTGGGAAACATACAGGGGCTGCTATAAAGGAGTCAAGAGCATGTTCAAAGTGTAATGAAATAAAACTAAGCCAGATGTGCCAAAAATATGATTGCATTGTTTGGACAATAGTGCTTTGGAACGAAAATTCAATAAAATCAACTCTTAGTTGCTCACAAGTGATGCAATCTTTGGTTAGATGATAAATTTCCCATTTGAAAATATTTTCATATTTCTCCTTATCCCCAACCACATCCAAAATTCTTGGTTCATTGACAATGTATTGAAAGCATTATTCCTTCACGAAATGACAATCTTTCCCATCATTGTTCTCAAGATTAATTTCTTCCACTAATTCTTCTTGATGCACATGTTCTTGTGATTCTTCATTATTAATATGTGGCCATTGCAAACCTATTGTAACATTTTCCACATGAGTTTTTTGGCTGAAATATTGTTGTGCATTAGTGGAGACTCCTCAATTTCATTCTCTAACTTGTTGCCCGAAATATTTTCATATGGAGTATATGAGCAGCTTAAATCTTGCACTTGACAATTGGAATTCTCATTTTTAGTTTCAACAATATGACTTGATTAAAAAAAAAATTCCTATCTTTGATTAGATTTTCCTTCCAATTCACTCACTTCATTGTTTTGTGTCGATACGAGAGAGGGTGGATGGGAAACAACATTGAAAACACTAGAAAGGCAATATGGGTGCATTCTTGTGGTGGACTTTTCAACAAATGAAGTTTCCAACACCTCCCAACTAGTAATGGTCCCGAGAAGCAATGAAAAGAACCATTCACGAGCATTCCCATGCATAGTTTGTGAAAATAATCAACATGTAACATTATCTTCAGAGATATTGAAAACATCACATGTACTTTTGAATTTTAACAAATGACGCTCTCCATCCTCTGAATTATTCCCAAAGAATGTGGGAATTTTTTCAATAGTAATGTCTGGCATTTGAAAATCTACTTCTTGCATATTTAAATGGATTCTATACAATCCGATCCTTCTTTGGGTACCTCTTCCTTTTGCTGCATCTTGTAAAACAATTAATTGTCTTGGTGGAGAAGGAAAAGGAGCATCACAACATGAAAGAAATTCTTTGGTGGAGCTGCCATGAGGATTTTCTTGAGATTCTTAAATCTTTCTAATGGAGTTGCAAGGGAATTTCTTTCAATGGAAAGTTCATCCTCCCAAATCTTTGAGGGTTCTTGACTCTTCAAAGATTTTTATATCTGACTTTTTCCCAAAGATCTTAGAATATTATCTTTGAGGTCATTCAAATATCTCTGAATAATCCTTTCATAAGTTTCGTGCATCTAGAACAAGTAAAAATATTCTTGAATCTTCTTTTTGAAACTTTGAACCACATAGACTCTGGTTCCTCAATCAAATCTGAAACAAATCCTCATATACCTTGAAAATAAAACATCCCCAGTATGGTCGCCAAAAATGTTGATCTAAAAGACTGTTTTACGATCTTTAAGATAACATCACGAGGACAAAATTCCCTTGTGTTTTTAAAGAGGTGGTATTCCTCTCTGTTTGTCTGAAATATGCAACTGATGTTCTTGGACTGGACTATCAAATTAGAGGATGCTAAACAACAAACTCCAAATCATTTTTTACTTTAGTTTTTGTATAAAAGGCTCTTAATAACCATATTTCTCATTGAGTGTGACATTTTCTTGGAAATGGACCAAGTAACTTCTTAACAATAAAAAGATAAAGAATAAGTTCAATATGAAAATAAATATATGCTCAGCTTCATTATAATATCCCTTTGAAACACATGCAACTAGAAGATGTAACCATATTTTCTCACAAGAAAAAGAGTGAAATGGGGTTGATCATTTTAGAGAACTTTAAATGATTTTGCATTTAAAACTGAAAAGAATATATGATGAGCACACTCCAAAAATCTCATACTCAGAAATTTCAAAGTTTGAGAAATTATTAAAGTTGTGCCCTGAAATATTTCTCTGGGAAGTTCAATACATAAAGGATATTTCTCATTACAAAGCATTTCTGTAAACCGATTGACTAGTGCTAGGAAATAAACTCTGTCAAACACAAGAACTAAACCTCCATGAATTAATTAGACAACCTTGGCTTACATTATCAATCATATATATGGTTGTACAATACTCCTATTGATATTTTATAAAGAGGCCTAGAATAATAAAATAAAAACACTCAAGCTCGACCTAATGCCTAGTCTCAGACATACAAACACAAAGCCTTGAGAGAAATTGTGTAGCAGAAGAATAAGTAAGAAAATGCATATCTGTGTTTGCAGATGAGAAATTTGGCTACGTACTGAAGGCTTAACAATGCTATTCTGGTGATCTAACCTCTTCTTTGATGGTGCTCCCCCCCTTTTAAATCTGCTCCCAATGCTTCTTTGGAATGCTTTTCCCTAACAGTTAGGGTTTTCTGTTCTTTTGGAAGTTTCCCACGTGCTTCCTCTTTTTGGAATAAAGAATAGATCATTTAAATCAACATTTGATTAAACACTTATTAATGAATCATGTCATTGAAATTTGTGCCTCCAAGTGGGACCCACTTCAAATTTTTATATAAGTTATTTATTAAACTTTATTTTCTAAAATTTGAAGCTGACTCCCTGAAAAACATTGATTGTCTTTTAATTCTCTGAGCATGATAAGTGAATTCTTAGCCATGGAAACCATTCTAGAAATAATCTTCATTATTCTTTATTTCCAATGAGCCATCTTGAGTGAAATTTGGAGGCATGGATATCAACTTATTGCCTCGGGAAGTCAAGGTTCCAAATAAACTTTCAAGGAAGATATGAAAAGAGAGCTGATTGTTCTTTTAATTTCTAGAAATATTATGGTCAAATTCAGCCATTGAAACCTATCTCATTGCCTTCCTTATCAAATTACCTTGCCAACAATGCATGTTTTTTCCAAAAAAGACGTCTCGATCAAGAGTTATGAGCTTTGAAAGATCGAGACTTAGCCACCGTTGATTTGATTCATGGGCAAATCTTGTCCCTTGATTTGATTTCACCTTATTAATCCCACATGCATTGTGGGGGGTGAAGAATTAGTTTTTATAATGAATACACACCCCTTATTATTCATGTGTGAAATAACAGAACTTATGGAAGCCTTAGTGTAGCTGTCGTGTATTAGAAAAATTCATGCCTTGGTAATATTTTGGTCTCCCAGTCATTGCCTAGTAAACCTATGAATTCTTGACATGTGACATCCATGTGTCACACGGGAGTATGTCCACCTCACTAACACATGTCACCCAGGGATAGGTAAATGTCACTACCACGTGTCACCCAGGAATAGGTCCATGAAAAGGGGGAAGAAAATTAGGATAAAAAATAATATTAAAACATTAAAATGAAAGGTTTGTGGAGTTACATGAATGCAAAGGTAAGGGAGGTAGGTGAGGGGATAAAAATTGGTAAAAATGACTAAGTATGAGGTGCAAAAAGGGGAATGGAGAGTGCCTTATGGTGAAGGTGAGATTGCAGATGTGGGACACAAGACATGGGGACTTTGTGGGTCTGGAACATGTTGGACTTCGACAACAATACTCCTGCGTCACTTGAAAAATGACTAAGTATAGGACTCAGTAAAAATAGAGTGTAAAACCCATTAATTACTAAGTCATGAATGGTGTAATTTGGGTAATGTGGAAGATAGAGGTGCAAATTGAGGGTCACAAGATTGCGGGTCTGACACATGTTGTACTCTCGCATCACTACTCTCGCAAGGCATAAAAATGACTAAGTGTAAGAAGACTGAAACATGTGCAAATTAATGATCGTTGGATTGCGAGTATGTGGACATGAGGAGATGTGGGTCTGGGACATGTTGTACTCCCACATTACTACTCCTGCAAGGCATAAAAACGACTAATTGTAAGAAGACTAAAAGATGGTAAGTCATGAAAAATGACTGGGGAGGTAAGTAGTAGGGATATGTGAGAGAAAGGAAATGGAAATGTAATATGAATTATGGAAAAAGGAAAATGGAAGAAAGGAAAAAGGAAAATGTAAATGAATTATGAAAATGAACTGGAAAATGTAAATGAATTATGACAAAATGAAAATAAATTATGAAAATGAACGTAGAAATTGTGAAAATATAGAAAATGGAAATATGAAAAATGGAATCTAGAAAAAGGAAGTAGGAAAAGTAAAATGAAAAATAGAAAATGGAAATGATAATAAAAATGAATAAGTGGACATGGAAGATGAAATAAATTATGAAAGTGAATAAAAATGAAAATAGGCTAAGTATGGAAATGGTGTGGAGGATTAGAAAAATGTCTAAGTATGGTGAATAGTGAGGAAGGAGAGTAGAGTCGAAAGAAGGATAAATGGCTAAATATAAAGTGTGGAGAGTGGAGAATGAGGAAAATGGAAAAATGGCTAAGTATGGGGAAAATGTCATTATGTCGGTCATGAAAGTGAGAGGGACATTTTGTAGAATGTGCAATTGCAGGTTGCGGGACATGATCATGGAAATAGGTAAGTGGGATAATCGGGTGTTCCACATCTGCATGTTAAGAAAAATGGTTAAGTATGGGACAACAATATATGTGAGAAAAATGGCATATCTTGGGCATATGAGCTCTATTTTAGGTTTTGTAAAAAGCTAAACAAAGTTGAGACATAGGTCTATTTAGTGAGAATCTTGGCATACATATTTTACTTCTGTCAGTATCTCTTATTTTCTTCTCTTTTGTTTCCAAGAGAAACCATATTTGTTGGATTTTCATGATGAAGAACTAGAGAAATGAAGCTGATTGAAAACTTATTGGGTCTTCATGATCAACAATTGAAGATAATTTGGAACTTTCCAAGTTAAAAAAAAAATTGGTCACTATTTGAAAGAAAAATAGGTTCATATATTTACCCCAATTACTTAGTTTATGGGTGTCAGGAAAATACATCAACAATAGTGAACCACACTCCTACCAATGTTGTGGAAAATGTAACACCCAAAGAAGCATGAAGAAAAAAAATCCAGAGGTTGGTAAATTTGGTGTTGATCACCGATACTCTTCATCTTAAGAGAGACCTTTAAAATATGTTGAGAAGGATATTTTTAAAATAAAACCATAAAGACAACAAAAGAGGAGACAAGATAAGGATTGTTGGAGAACCAGAGAATTTGTAGATCAAGGAGCTATAAATTCCAAGAAGAGGTGGTGTATAAATACATTATTACAACACTTAAGCACAAGTGAGCATAACTCAACATACAATAGGAAACACAAAGAACCAAATAACTTCCATGATAGATTGATCCATAAGGCCACATGTTATAGTACCAAAATGTAACTAACTCCCTTAAAGCAAGAATACATGGTCCACTTTGATTCTCTAGGTCACATAACAAATGCCTTAAACTCTACTTCAACCTATGCACTAGTTGATTTCCTTGGTCAATCTAACTGACTAGTCAAATGCTCAGTCTATTATTGACTAGTTGTCTCCCAAATATATAAAGGTATGATGAACCTGCTTATCCTACTATTCTAACACCCCCCATCAGTGTAATTCTATGGAGATTCAAGAGGTGAAATTATCTTCACTGCAACCCCCCCCCCCTCCCATAATTGCAGCTTTGTGAAGCCCAAGAATAATCCAAAGTTTCACAAACGATCAAGTTTCATAACAACCCTCAATATCTAGCAAAAGAGAGATTTGAGAGGTTGGAAGCACAATTCGTCGATATCAAACACAATATGAACCTCCTCATGTCACCTCTAGAAATAAATCTTGAACTATTTAGAGAAGTTGGAGGCTTGAACTCAGAGATCGGATAAGATGGGAAATTGAGAGATAATCAAGACCTAGAAAAGGAGTTGCAGAAAGTACTTGAGAAAGACCAGTCGAGTTATAGTGCCATAAAACCTTCATAGTCCCTAATCAAGATGGAAGTAAAAATGGACATAAAGCCATAACAAGGTGAGATCGATGGATTAAAAATAAATCAATGGTCGCAACAACTAGAAGTTTATTTTAGCATTCACCATATATATGAGGAGAAAAATATATCATTTGCTAGACTGAAGTTAGAGGGTCATGCTTTAATGTGGTGGGAAAGTCACACAGAGACACTTAGGCTAGAGGGTGATCCACTAGTAACTAAGTGGGAGGATTTCAAAACCCTCATTAAGTCTCAGTTCTATCCTATTGGGTATGTAGAGGACCAATGGATCTGGTGGCACTACTTCAGACAGAAGAAAGGGCAGAGTGTACAAGAGTACACCACTAAGGTTAGGAATATTGTCATCATGTTGAGTATCTCTCTCAGAAGAGCCCAGTTGTACTCCTCAAATATATGGGGGGTCTACATAGCCAACTACGAAAGCAAGTGATGATGTTCAAGCCAATGGTAGTGGACAAGGAATGTGTACATGAATAGTATCTTGAAAACATAGGCCACAAGAAAGGGTAGTCAAGCAGTTCCAAGAAGAAAGAGCACCAGGAAGCTTCCAAGGAGGGGAAGAAGAAGTGGAAAAGGGGAAAAGATAAGAAGATGAAAGCCACTGCACATTAGTGCAAGGATCCCAACAACCATTGTAACCATTGCAATATTGATGGTCACACTAAGGAAAAGTGTTGGAAACTACATCCAGAATTGAACCCAAAGAACCACAAAAAGGAAGCAAAGAAAAAGAATCTTCTAGCCATGGATTCAAGCAATCAAGTTGAAAGAAGCTCTGATGTAGATGCAAATATTGTATGTACACATTTGCAAAAGGAGGTGAATTTGAGTAGCTTTCATCAGAAAGAAGAGAAGGAGATGACAAAGCTCTTCCACATCAAGATTCAGGTCAAGAAGACTAAGATAGATTCTCTGTTTGACTCTAATTCACGGGATAATCTCATAGTAGTGGATTTGTTCAGCAAGCTTCGAATGAATGTTGATGATCATCCTAGCCCCTATCGATTGGGTTGGGTAAATAAGGATTCAAAGATCAAGGTAACAAAGAGATGCAAGATTGAATTTGTTGTAAGTGCTGATTTTATAGATGAAATAGAATTGGATGTAGTAGCACTAAATATATGAAGAGTATTGTTTGGAAGCCCCTACATGTATAAGAGAGATGTTATCTTCATGTAGAGAGCCAACTGGTAAATCAAGGATAGGAAATCCTTCATCAAGGATATGAAATCATTCCTCATCAACGTGCACAAAGGAAAATAAAAATTTCACCAGTAAGTGCCAATCAAGTTAAGAAATTGATCATCTTTAGCAATAAATATGTTTTACTTTTTCCAAGGGAAAATTAGTCTGGTGAAGAGTTGTTAAAAGTAAATATATCCTTGGAAAGGTGTACTAAGAAACATGAAAGTAAATTTTAGGAGCTTCTAAAGGAATTTAGCGGAGTATTCCAGGAACTTATACCACCTAAGAGAGAAATGGAGCACAAAATCCAATTATTGCTAGACTCCCCCTTGCCAAATATTGGGTTGTATAGATAGTTAGTTCTGGAAGCAAATGCAGTAAAGAAGTAGTTGAAATAGTTGTTGTAGCAGGTTGTGATTTGAACAAGTGCCTCACCTTTCACCCATCATAATTGTGCCTAAGAAGGATGGGACTTGGTGAATGTGTATCGATTATAGTGAATTGAACAAGATTACACTGATGAATCGATACCCTTTACCTAGGATCGATGATCTATTGGACTAGTTGTAGCATTCCAAGTACTTCACTAAGTTGGATTTGAAATCATGATATCACCAGGTATGATTCAAAGAAGAAGATACTTGGAATACTACTTTCAAGACAAGGAAAAGTTCGTATGAGTGGTTGGTTATGTCATTCGGTTTATGCAACACACCGACTACATTTTTGAGACTAATGAATGATGTTTTACACCATTATCTAGATTCATTTGTTATTGTCTATTTGGATGATATACTAGTGTATATCACCAGGTATGATTCAAAGAAGAAGATACTTGGAATACTATTTTCAAGACAAGGAAAAGTTTGTATGAGTGGTTGGTTATGTCATTCGGTTTATGCAACACACCGACTACGTTTTTGAGACTAATGAATGATGTTTTACACCATTATCTAGATTCATTTGTTATTGTCTATTTGGATGATATACTAGTGTATAGTGCTACCTGGGAGGAGCACATCTCACATCTATGTAGGTTTTAGAGACCTTGGATAAGCTCTAGTTGCTATCCAATCTCAATAAATGTGAGTTTTGTCAGTAGTATTTGGTGTATATGGGTATGTGATCGGTGGAGGCGAGCTCAAGATAGATCCCACCAAAATGGAGGCCATCATGAAATGAACAGTTCCTACAAATTACACAGAATTTAGGAGCTTTGTTCGGGAAACACAGTATTACGGAAGTTCATAGCTTATTTTTCAGTAGTAGTTGCGCCACTCCACACAATAATAGAGAGCAATAAGAGTTTTCAATGGGGGAAGAATCAATAGAAGGCCTTTAAAGAGATAAAAAGAAAGATCAGTCAAGCACCAGTGCTCGTGCTAGCAAAATTGTAGAAGCCCTTCAAAGTGGAGACATATGCAAGTGGGTATGCCATAGGAGTAGTCCTTATGCAAGGAGGAAGGAATGTTTTCTATCATTCTGAAGTATTTCATGGGGTGGTCCTCAACTACCCTACTATGGACGGGTCTAAAATCTCCATTTGTCAACAACAGGAGTTACTCCCGGTAAGAAGTCCCAATTAGATCTCTTACCATTTGGACTAGGGAACCCATCTAAATTCTGGCCCGACAACCATTTATGGTTTGATTTTACTGGTGGTGGCCCTGTCCACTGATGAGGGTGAATGATGGATGGTTATGCAAATGGAAGATGTAGATGAAGACTATGTAAATGTAGGTGTAATCTATTTCTAATCTATCATATTCTAGCTAGAAGCAAATTATCATAATCAAATGAGCAACAACATGAAACCAACTTTGTCAATAACATCACCCAAATAGTTGTAATGAGGAAATAAAGTTAGATACCACATGCACATGAATATATAACTAGAATAGTCTAAGTCACTATATCACATAAATCGACAACTCATATGCTCATGACATGAGAGATGAAAAAGAATAACAAACCTGCTAGAAAACATAGATTGCATCATAATAGTCTATTAGCAAATGTATTCTTACCGCCCATGTGAACAACACACATTCTACTTGAAATAGTTCGTAGTAAAACAAAAACATATGCAAGTTTTTCTTCCTATGAAAAGCTGGCCCCGAGGGCTTCTTCTTCGCATTAACAGTTTCAACAATAGTACATGAAAACTCCAAGGAATTGCTTCTAAATTTTAGTTGACATTGTATTCCCAAAATAGTTAAGAAATGTACAATGTTAAAAGAGCCAAAAAGCTCTTTATTTGGGTACAATTTTAGTATTTATTGAGGTTCAACATGACCCTTGACCTTTCACCTACCCCCATGACCTTTCATTTCCCAACCTTTGTTTCTATTCCCTTTGTAATGATGGGAGGGAAAATACAACAATTACATTTTGAATTTGTCCTCTAGAGTCGGTGGACCATAGTAGATTTTGGTTGTAGTGCACCTCATCTCTCACCGAAAGGCGTATACCTATTGGAGATGGGCACAATTAATCACCTTTTAATCTAAAATTCTAATCTGATGGCTAACAATTGAAGATGATGCATCAGTTAACCTGTTTACTTTTTAACATTTACCTAATCATATTCAGAAATTACTGTACCACCATATGATTGCCACGTTTAACTGATTAATCTTTGGAATTACCACATTTGAAATTAACTTTTAGATTTCCTTAGCTCTATGTGCCTTTCAGCTGTCCGTGCCTTTCAGATTTGACATGCCTTTCGGCGTTCACCAGCCACTTTGAGGCTGTGCTAGTAACGACCGTTTCAGATACTTGGGGAATCCGATCGTTATAGTATTTGGACTTTTTCCTCAGTGATCTGAGTTTGATTACCTTCGCTGCTCCTTTGTCATTGCTACAACTATTTTTATTGCTTTTTTGACGTTTTTGGTTGCAGATTAAATCACAAGAATGCTGAATAGGATCTCCCCTCAACGTTGGTACCTGGCACATGTGACAATGAGTGATGTCTGAAGTAATTTCATAATAAAGTATTAAAATCAAGCATTTGAACCCATATAACGGAAACACTAAGTAATTGAAATATCGTATAAACTTCCCTGAATTCGATTCAGGGTTCCCTCGCTCCTGGTTGACGCGTCACATTCTCCGGGTATACCGATAAAGTACCAGATCTTTGTCTTAAAAAACGCAGATAATTGGTGAGAAATGTCTCCAATTGCATGGCTGGGAAGTTGCGAGCGGCGAGACCTTACCCTCCACGTGAAACTAAACTTGAAACCCTAAAATATGCATTTTCTTTTTGGATAGTCGGCTAGGCGCGCAGATTCTGGGAGAGACCGAGTTCGATGGTCCCTTGTCTTTGCTGGCAGGTAGATCGATCTCTAATATTCTTGACTTGGTCTAATACACAACAGAGGTGGTGATGGCACATATTCTGGAGACGACATCGAAATCTAGGGCAAGCACAAAACCTGTTCCTCCATGTTTTATTTAAACGCTGCCAAATTTGAGCTCGCGATTTTGATATCTAAAACACCATAGCTCTGCTCTGAGACTGTTCAGGGATTAAAGCGCCTGGAGCCCATAATCTTAACTTTGTTGCGCCTGGCGCAACAAAGTTTATTTCATTGTTGCCACTCGCTTAGGAGCCCATAATCTTAACTTTTCCGATCGAGGCCAAGCCATAGATCTTGCCAAATGAAATCAGAGCAAATCTTCTTAACTCTGCCGATGGTGTATCGGAGCACTTGCTATCGACTTCGCCGATGAGCTTCGACAAAGTTCCTCTAAAGATCGCCGACAGCTTCGACGTACTTCTTTTCAAAACCTCCGATGGATTCGGAGTAGTTCTTTACAAAACCCTTGATGGTTTCAGAGAAGTTCTTCCCAAACTTGCCGATGGAGACCAGGTTACTTAGCTTATAATGCCTTTATAAAATATATATAAGAAATATATTGGCATAAAAAACTATTTCATTTGTTAAACAATTTTGAACCTAAAGTTTTTTTATTTGGTTTAAATTTAAATTATCTAAATTTAAAATTGTTTAACTTTAAAAACAATCTTGCTGAACAGAAACCTTTTTAAATATTTAAAACTTCATAACTTTCCCATACAAAGTCGGATTGGAGTACCGTCCTTTGCGCTATGAAGCACGTGGAGAGGTGCTTATGGGCGATTCAACTAACGGGTCAGACATAGCCCTCGTGCTTCTATTCTTGAAGCTGTGTGATGGTGGCTGGTGTCACTGGCCGAGGTGACTGATTCTCTTCACAGGTCGCGTGACTGCACAGATCAAGCTCTGAGATTCTCAGTTTTTCCCTGTGATGGTTGTGTTGTTTCCGGACTGTTTGATCTCCACATCCTCGCCTGGCGATTTCAAGCACAGATTTCGCATGATCTGTCCTGTTATGGCTCTCCATATTTTCTGGCTTTGTCTGTATACAGAGCATTTGTAAATGATTTTATACCTTTTATAAAATTGAGCAATTTCTCTTGGGAAAAAAACTAACCGTGCCATTCAAACATTTTAATTGTGTAGAGACCGATGTGGCCGGCTTGGGCAAGAATCCCTAAGCGATTTGTTCTAGGAATCAGATTTCGATTTCGCTAATTGTATTGGAATCACAATGGAGGAAATAATCCGATTGGCCTATTTTCGGGAAGAAAAAATCGTTTTGATAGATGGCGAAAATTGTGCTAAAAGGCATTTTTGAATGAAAGTATGGGTCTCTCATTCGTTGTTGCTTGATTCAAAATTGATTATGCAAGTTCCTGTGTCATCTATGATGTATAGGGACTTAGTTCATCCATTGACGTTGTTGTCAGTAATACAAAATTATAAATCTGCCAAAACAACCAACTGACGTTTAAAGTGCTTAGTATAGTCCAAGAGTTAGAAGGACCGAGTTTCTTCCAAGGTGTATTTTAAAGCCAACGCAAGACCAACAAGTGTCGTGGTTAACTCCTCTGGCACTAGAAGGTGCTTTCACAATTCAAATTCAATCATAAAATCAAGGAACACAAACTAAACATGCTGGTACGATGCACGCGATGAAAGCTACTGGTAACACCTTAAAATTGATTACGAGTGTAATATGTAGTAGATAAGGTATGATAAGTGATCAATGACTAGCGTTCTAATTAGGCGTGAAGAGCTTAGTCACCATAAATGTTTAGGATACTGACTGACGAGTGCAACGAGAAGGATCATATTTGGGAGGAGGATGAAATAAGCCTCAAAACGAAGGTGGTCCACGCTGATATGATCAATGTTGGCGAGAGGGAGAAGATTGTCCTCGATGCGCTCGACAATGACGAGGGGTTGAAATCTTTTTGCTGACACATTGGCGATAGGAGAGGGAAACTTGTCAACAGGTAGTGTGTCGACGAAGAAGAGGTGAACCTTGTCAATAAGCAATGTATCGAAGGGAAAAGGAGGGATGCTGCCAAAATGCGATGCATCGACGAAGGTGGAAGAAAATTAGCCAATGAAAGGCGTACATGCAATGAAGATAATCACATGGACACTATTGATGTGTCAGTGTTGATCGCACACACTTCACTAGTGAAACGAACACGTGTAGTGAGTTTTAGAGGAAGCGCATCGGTGCGTCATTCAAGTTCGAAGGATGTGGCTTATGTATTGGCGAAGAAATTACTGGTGTGCCAATGTGGAGGTGGAAGAAAGGATGCACTCGCCGGTATGCTATGTATTGACGGAGGAAGAGGGAACTCGCTAAAGTACAAATCGACGGGTTGAAGTGATTTGAGGAGAAATTGGGAATGGTAAAGTAGGGAGAGTGTGAGGAAAATTGAGGATTAGTCGTTTACACAAGAGAGAGAGTGCAAGGGTCCTAGTAGGAAGAATTGGAGGGGGCCCAATTTCTTGTCTTAGAGAGGTGCTAAGAGAAGAAAATTGAGCGGTTTTTGTGTGTGTGCAACAAATGGTGACACACTAGGCGAAGCCAAAATCTATGCTAGTCTTCCCTAACTTATAAGAAAAATGTAGAAGGCCATATAATTACTTTTAAGATCAAAATTTCTGGGAATACTGCGCAACAATTACCAAAAATATTCCATCGTGGTGGACTCACTAGCGATGCTTGCATATCGGCTAGTGGAGCTTGTCTGTTGCAAATAAAGAATGAATAATGATGAGATTTATTTCCTTAAACTGCATCAACGATCTAGGTTGGTATCTCCATAATGGGGCTAATATATATTTGGGATAATACATATTTTTCACTATATATATATATATATATATATATATGTATCTCGCAGGTGTTGCTCCACTTCCCTCGAGCGTCCATAGCCCTGATGGAGTCATCACGACATCACATACCTTTCTCTCCTGCCAGCGAGCATCCATAGCCCTGATGGAGATATCTGCATGTCCCCTAGTCTGGTCAAACTTTCCTTTCCATTCTTTGTCGGTTTATTTAGTGCATTCTTAGCATTTGGTGGATGGGGAAAGTGATGGCCTTTTAGCCTGATAGGGAATGACTTCCATGTTTTGAGATTTATTTGAATATTTGTCACACCTGGCTACATAGACTTATCCCTTTTTTGGTTTCCAGCCTTTAGAGTTTGACACTTCAACCTTCATGTGAGCAACTACTTAGTGTGCAGATGGTTCCCCCATTACATAGGATCTGCTCACCAGCCAATATGCAAGGATGACCATTGATTAACCACTATGTTTAGTTGTGGTTATACTGCTGTCACAACCTTTCCAAATAGTTTTGATTTATGATCAAATGAAGACCACTAGTTTCGCTCATGAGTTAGGAAATAAATGCAAGATGATTCGTGCCGGTTTCCAGTGTGAAGGTGCTTCCTGGAAAGGACAAAATAAGGTGAGAGGTTTGTATGTTGTTAGATACACATAGGTATTATGAGATAAAAAAAATAGAAAATGAATTGCTTCAAGAGGGAAAGGATGACGAAGAAGGGATAAGAAGAGATGAGGTATTCAAGATTAGGAGATGAGCTAAGCCTAAAACCTTGATGCAACTGAAAAAATAAACCTTAGATGAATGACAACCAACAATATGCAGTCAGGAAAGAAAGGAGACTAAGAGAGAGATCATAAATTGAGTGTTTCCAACAAATTCAAGGATATTCATGGGTTCCAACCAACCATAATTTTGCAACCTCTTGATCAGACTAATCCACGTGAAAGGTTATATGTGTATTACTTCATTCAGATGGGATTCAATGCTAGTGTTGAATAAGAATTAAACATCTCATCATGATTTTTTGAAGACTTCTAGTTCAATTTTGCATCCTTGTGCTTCAAGTATAAAGGTTGGCTAGAGTTCCAATTCACTTTCCACGAGATTGCTATGCTTTGGCCTTACGTTACCTTCACTTACTCCCTTCCTTTTCGAGCTATAGAACTGACGTTATAGAGTGATATGCTTAGTTAACCACAATTCTGATGTTTCATGATGAATTCAAATCCTTTTAAGACGTGTGTCTTCCTCAAATCTTGTCGTTCTTTTAAAATGGTTGTATCTTTCCCTGATCAAAATCTGTTTGGGAATATTCCCTTTGGGAAACAAATGAATGTAGCTATGATGATTACTAGTTCTGCCTTAAAGAAGCATGCTCGAGATCCATTTGATTGACTAGTATCCTCGAGATTAGATCTCATTTGGGGTAGACCATAGGGAGACTAAAATTTGATACTCTGTTCATCGATGCATATGCCAAATGCGAAGTACACTATTACTTTCCCTCAAGATTGAAAACATATTTTGTTGGAAAGTTAGTTGTCATTGATGTCAACTCTAGATCAACTCTATAAGCATTGATGTCAACCCTAGTCAACCCTAGAAGAATCCCTAGAAATATGGCTAAGTGGTTAAGAATCCCCATAGGTATGGTCATGAAGCCCAAAATTGTTTGAGGAATAAGGACATGAAGGACAATGTAAATGTGTGTAACAAAATCATAGACAAATAGTCCTTTTCGTTCCATTTCCAATGGTAGGTGGTACACCACATGGTTCCTCACGGTTGAGGAGTTATGCCCTCTTGAAGTTGGAAGCCTCAAATAATGGTTAAGAAGCCCCTAAATAGTTATAAGTCATTAATTAAAGGGTAAAGTGGTTGTAACAAGAAAGTAGAAGAAGCCCTAAAGTCAAGGAAATGAGTTACTTGGAAAAGTATAAATACACATCAAGAACCTCTCATTTAGATCATCCATTCAAGTGTTTTTTTGTGAATGAAGCTAGCCTAAGTGGGTCTACACTTGTGTTAGGAATATTGGTGAAGTTCAACAAAGGGAAAGACTGCAAGAGCAAAGTGTACGAAGGTTTTTTGAAGTCATTTGTGGGCCACAATGGAGAAAATAGTGGACATTTGCAGGTCACAATGGAGCAAGTAGCGGATATCCGCGGGTCATAGTGTAGCAAGTAGAGGACATCCACAAGTCATAGTGCAACAAGTAGCAAATGATTCTGAAAAATCTTGAAGAAGGTGCCATCTGGTTGATTATGAAGTTGAGAAAGGTATGGTGATTAGAGATATGATGCATTAGGGTTTCCTCGTGATGAAAGGTATGCCTTCTATGTGTTTTGATGTTCATATCTTGGTAGTTATGGAATATGTTTAAAGCATGTCTTGGAGGCCTTTTGGTACATGGTTTCATATGGTGAAGTTCATGTCTTGGTGATATTGATACATGCTTGAGACATATCTTTGGTACTTGGTTTATGGATGTTATGGTTCATTGTTAGAGACACATATTTGTGATATTGACACATGCTTGATGCATGGTTTGGAGATTTGGGCATATGCTTTGAGGTACACCTTGGTGATGTTATGGTACATTGATTAGAAACATATCTTGGCTATATTGGTATTTGGTTTGGTATATGTCATGGTGATGTTATCACATGCTTGAGGCACTTCATTGATGATATCTTATGGTACATGGTGTATGACATGATTGAGACATGTCATGAGCGATATGGTTTATGGTTGAGACCTATCTTTGGTACATGTATGAGGTACATTTATTGGTGATATTGATGCATGTTTGAGGCACTTCTTGATGATGTTATGGAACATGTTTTAGGTACATGCATTGGATGTTGTGGTACATGCTTAAGGAATGTTTGTTAATGTTGGTACTTGGTTGAGGCACATCATTGATGATATGGTATAGGTTTCGATACATGCTTGATGCATGGTATGGTACAGGTTTTGGTACATGATAAAATATAGGTTTTGATACATGATATGGTACAAGTTTTGGTACATGGTTGATGCATGATATGGTACATGTTGATGATGGTATATCCATGACAGATTGACAGTGACAGGTTGATGTGACAGTAACAATGATAGGTTGATTTGAAAGTGACAAGTTGATGTGACAGTGACAATGAGTGTTTGGTTGATGTATCAATGACAATGGCAGTGACAATATTACTGGTAGTGATAGGTTGAGTCTACACTTATATTTCAGGGAGGCAGGACAAGGAAAGGAAATGGGGTTGTATCCTCCTTCTAGTTGGTGTCGGAGAACAAAAGTGGTGT
>ML842265.1:27135-53641 GCA_009831015.1 Picea engelmannii | reverse complement strand
AACACCAAATTTACCAACCTCTGGATTTTTTTTCTTCATGCTTCTTTGGGTGTTACATTTTCCACAACATTGGTAGGAGTGTGGTTCACTATTGTTGATGTATTTTCCTGACACCCATAAACTAAGTAATTGGGGTAAATATATGAACCTATTTTTCTTTCAAATAGTGACCAATTTTTTTTTTAACTTGGAAAGTTCCAAATTATCTTCAATTGTTGATCATGAAGACCCAATAAGTTTTCAATCAGCTTCATTTCTCTAGTTCTTCATCATGAAAATCCAACAAATATGGTTTCTCTTGGAAACAAAAGAGAAGAAAATAAGAGATACTGACAGAAGTAAAATATGTATGCCAAGATTCTCACTAAATAGACCTATGTCTCAACTTTGTTTAGCTTTTTACAAAACCTAAAATAGAGCTCATATGCCCAAGATATGCCATTTTTCTCACATATATTGTTGTCCCATACTTAACCATTTTTCTTAACATGCAGATGTGGAACACCCGATTATCCCACTTACCTATTTCCATGATCATGTCCCGCAACCTGCAATTGCACATTCTACAAAATGTCCCTCTCACTTTCATGACCGACATAATGACATTTTCCCCATACTTAGCCATTTTTCCATTTTCCTCATTCTCCACTCTCCACACTTTATATTTAGCCATTTATCCTTCTTTCGACTCTACTCTCCTTCCTCACTATTCACCATACTTAGACATTTTTCTAATCCTCCACACCATTTCCATACTTAGCCTATTTTCATTTTTATTCACTTTCATAATTTATTTCATCTTCCATGTCCACTTATTCATTTTTATTATCATTTCCATTTTCTATTTTTCATTTTACTTTTCCTACTTCCTTTTTCTAGATTCCATTTTTCATATTTCCATTTTCTATATTTTCACAATTTCTACGTTCATTTTCATAATTTATTTTCATTTTGTCATAATTCATTTACATTTTCCAGTTCATTTTCATAATTCATTTACATTTTCCTTTTTCCTTTCTTCCATTTTCCTTTTTCCATAATTCATATTACATTTCCATTTCCTTTCTCTCACATATCCCTACTACTTACCTCCCCAGTCATTTTTCATGACTTACCATCTTTTAGTCTTCTTACAATTAGTCGTTTTTATGCCTTGCAGGAGTAGTAATGTGGGAGTACAACATGTCCCAGACCCACATCTCCTCATGTCCACATACTCGCAATCCAACGATCATTAATTTGCACATGTTTCAGTCTTCTTACACTTAGTCATTTTTATGCCTTGCGAGAGTAGTGATGCGAGAGTACAACATGTGTCAGACCCGCAATCTTGTGACCCTCAATTTGCACCTCTATCTTCCACATTACCCAAATTACACCATTCATGACTTAGTAATTAATGGGTTTTACACTCTATTTTTACTGAGTCCTATACTTAGTCATTTTTCAAGTGACGCAGGAGTATTGTTGTCGAAGTCCAACATGTTCCAGACCCACAAAGTCCCCATGTCTTGTGTCCCACATCTGCAATCTCACCTTCACCATAAGGCACTCTCCATTCCCCTTTTTGCACCTCATACTTAGTCATTTTTACCAATTTTTATCCCCTCACCTACCTCCCTTACCTTTGCATTCATGTAACTCCACAAACCTTTCATTTTAATGTTTTAATATTATTTTTTATCCTAATTTTCTTCCCCCTTTTCATGGACCTATTCCTGGGTGACACGTGGTAGTGACATTTACCTATCCCTGGGTGACATGTGTTAGTGAGGTGGACATACTCCCGTGTGACACATGGATGTCACATGTCAAGAATTCATAGGTTTACTAGGCAATGACTGGGAGACCAAAATATTACCAAGGCATGAATTTTTCTAATACACGACAGCTACACTAAGGCTTCCATAAGTTCTGTTATTTCACACATGAATAATAAGGGGTGTGTATTCATTATAAAAACTAATTCTTCACCCCCCACAATGCATGTGGGATTAATAAGGTGAAATCAAATCAAGGGACAAGATTTGCCCATGAATCAAATCAACGGTGGCTAAGTCTCGATCTTTCAAAGCTCATAACTCTTGATCGAGACGTCTTTTTTGGAAAAAACATGCATTGTTGGCAAGGTAATTTGATAAGGAAGGCAATGAGATAGGTTTCAATGGCTGAATTTGACCATAATATTTCTAGAAATTAAAAGAACAATCAGCTCTCTTTTCATATCTTCCTTGAAAGTTTATTTGGAACCTTGACTTCCCGAGGCAATAAGTTGATATCCATGCCTCCAAATTTCACTCAAGATGGCTCATTGGAAATAAAGAATAATGAAGATTATTTCTAGAATGGTTTCCATGGCTAAGAATTCACTTATCATGCTCAGAGAATTAAAAGACAATCAATGTTTTTCAGGGAGTCAGCTTCAAATTTTAGAAAATAAAGTTTAATAAATAACTTATATAAAAATTTGAAGTGGGTCCCACTTGGAGGCACAAATTTCAATGACATGATTCATTAATAAGTGTTTAATCAAATGTTGATTTAAATGATCTATTCTTTATTCCAAAAAGAGGAAGCACGTGGGAAACTTCCAAAAGAACAGAAAACCCTAACTGTTAGGGAAAAGCATTCCAAAGAAGCATTGGGAGCAGATTTAAAAGGGGGGGAGCACCATCAAAGAAGAGGTTAGATCACCAGAATAGCATTGTTAAGCCTTCAGTACGTAGCCAAATTTCTCATCTGCAAACACAGATATGCATTTTCTTACTTATTCTTCTGCTACACAATTTCTCTCAAGGCTTTGTGTTTGTATGTCTGAGACTAGGCATTAGGTCGAGCTTGAGTGTTTTTATTTTATTATTCTAGGCCTCTTTATAAAATATCAATAGGAGTATTGTACAACCATATATATGATTGATAATGTAAGCCAAGGTTGTCTAATTAATTCATGGAGGTTTAGTTCTTGTGTTTGACAGAGTTTATTTCCTAGCACTAGTCAATCGGTTTACAGAAATGCTTTGTAATGAGAAATATCCTTTATGTATTGAACTTCCCAGAGAAATATTTCAGGGCACAACTTTAATAATTTCTCAAACTTTGAAATTTCTGAGTATGAGATTTTTGGAGTGTGCTCATCATATATTCTTTTCAGTTTTAAATGCAAAATCATTTAAAGTTCTCTAAAATGATCAACCCCATTTCACTCTTTTTCTTGTGAGAAAATATGGTTACATCTTCTAGTTGCATGTGTTTCAAAGGGATATTATAATGAAGCTGAGCATATATTTATTTTCATATTGAACTTATTCTTTATCTTTTTATTGTTAAGAAGTTACTTGGTCCATTTCCAAGAAAATGTCACACTCAATGAGAAATATGGTTATTAAGAGCCTTTTATACAAAAACTAAAGTAAAAAATGATTTGGAGTTTGTTGTTTAGCATCCTCTAATTTGATAGTCCAGTCCAAGAACATCAGTTGCATATTTCAGACAAACAGAGAGGAATACCACCTCTTTAAAAACACAAGGGAATTTTGTCCTCGTGATGTTATCTTAAAGATCGTAAAACAGTCTTTTAGATCAACATTTTTGGCGACCATACTGGGGATGTTTTATTTTCAAGGTATATGAGGATTTGTTTCAGATTTGATTGAGGAACCAGAGTCTATGTGGTTCAAAGTTTCAAAAAGAAGATTCAAGAATATTTTTACTTGTTCTAGATGCACGAAACTTATGAAAGGATTATTCAGAGATATTTGAATGACCTCAAAGATAATATTCTAAGATCTTTGGGAAAAAGTCAGATATAAAAATCTTTGAAGAGTCAAGAACCCTCAAAGATTTGGGAGGATGAACTTTCCATTGAAAGAAATTCCCTTGCAACTCCATTAGAAAGATTTAAGAATCTCAAGAAAATCCTCATGGCAGCTCCACCAAAGAATTTCTTTCATGTTGTGATGCTCCTTTTCCTTCTCCACCAAGACAATTAATTGTTTTACAAGATGCAGCAAAAGGAAGAGGTACCCAAAGAAGGATCGGATTGTATAGAATCCATTTAAATATGCAAGAAGTAGATTTTCAAATGCCAGACATTACTATTGAAAAAATTCCCACATTCTTTGGGAATAATTCAGAGGATGGAGAGCGTCATTTGTTAAAATTCAAAAGTACATGTGATGTTTTCAATATCTCTGAAGATAATGTTACATGTTGATTATTTTCACAAACTATGCATGGGAATGCTCGTGAATGGTTCTTTTCATTGCTTCTCGGGACCATTACTAGTTGGGAGGTGTTGGAAACTTCATTTGTTGAAAAGTCCACCACAAGAATGCACCCATATTGCCTTTCTAGTGTTTTCAATGTTGTTTCCCATCCACCCTCTCTCGTATCGACACAAAACAATGAAGTGAGTGAATTGGAAGGAAAATCTAATCAAAGATAGGAATTTTTTTTTTAATCAAGTCATATTGTTGAAACTAAAAATGAGAATTCCAATTGTCAAGTGCAAGATTTAAGCTGCTCATATACTCCATATGAAAATATTTCGGGCAACAAGTTAGAGAATGAAATTGAGGAGTCTCCACTAATGCACAACAATATTTCAGCCAAAAAACTCATGTGGAAAATGTTACAATAGGTTTGCAATGGCCACATATTAATAATGAAGAATCACAAGAACATGTGCATCAAGAAGAATTAGTGGAAGAAATTAATCTTGAGAACAATGATGGGAAAGATTGTCATTTCGTGAAGGAATAATGCTTTCAATACATTGTCAATGAACCAAGAATTTTGGATGTGGTTGGGGATAAGGAGAAATATGAAAATATTTTCAAATGGGAAATTTATCATCTAACCAAAGATTGCATCACTTGTGAGCAACTAAGAGTTGATTTTATTGAATTTTCGTTCCAAAGCACTATTGTCCAAACAATGCAATCATATTTTTGGCACATCTGGCTTAGTTTTATTTCATTACACTTTGAACATGCTCTTGACTCCTTTATAGCAGCCCCTGTATGTTTCCCAATTCTAGAATTCATTCCATAGATCAATTGGATGCTTGAATGGCTCCATTGGAAATCTACTTACACTTGAAAAGTGTCCCTTTCCTCCAAGTAGGATAGGGTAGGTAGATATTGCTTATACATAGTTTTTTTCTTCAATGAAAGTTTTGTAGATGGAGATAATGTTTGAACATGACTCTGTATCCCAATGGACCAAGATATTGGATTCTCAGCAACCCACTGGGGGTCACTATCCCATAGTTGGAGCCAGATGTTGATGTGTTTTTCTAACACCCATCAACTAAGTAATTGGGGTAAATATGCGAACCTATTTTTATTTCAAATTGTGACCAAAAAAAATTTTGAACTTGGAAAGTTCCAAATAATCTTCAATTGTTGATTGTGAAGACCCAATAAGTTTCCAATTAGCTTCAGCTCTCCAGTTCTTCATCATGAAAATCCAACAAAGATTGTTTCTTTTTTAAACAAAAGAGAAAAAAACAAGAGATATCAAAAGAAGGAAAATACTTATGCCAATATTCTCACTAAATAGCCTTATGTTTCATCTTTGTTCAACACTTTAGCGAATCTAAAACAGAGCTCATATGCCCAAGATGTATCATTTTTCTCCCACATATTGTTGTCCCATACTTAATCATTTTTCTTAAAATGTGAATGTGACACACCCGACTATCCCACTTACCTTTTCCATTCTTGTGTCTCGCAACCCGCAATCATGTGTTCTACATAATAACTCGCTTTTGTGACCCGCATAATGATATTTTCCCCATACTTAGCCATTTTCCATTTTCCTCATTCTCCACTCTCCACACTTTATACTTATCTATTTCTCCTTATTTCCACTCTACTCTCCTTCCTCGCTACTCATCATAGTTAGACATTTTTCCAATCATCCACACCATTTACATACTTAACCAATTTTCATTTTCATTATCCACTTGGTTAAATTTCATAATACCAACCACTTAGTCATTTTCATAATTCATTTTCACGTTCATTTTCATAATTCATTTCATTTTCTATGTCCACTTATTCATTTTTATTATAATTTTCATTTTCCATTTTCCATTTACCATTTACCATTCCTATTTCCTTTTTTCAGATTCCAGATTCCATTTTTCATATTTTCATTTTCTATATTTTCACAATTTCTACGTTCATTTTCATTATTTTTTCTATTTTCCCATAATTAATTTCCATTTTTCAGTTCATTTTAATAATTCACTTATATTTTCCATTTACATTTTTCTTTTTCCATTTTTCCATTTTTCTTTTTCTAGAGTTCATATTTCATATTTTCATAGCTTCCTGGGAAATTTATTTGGAACCTCAAATTCCTAAGACTATAAGTTGACTCTTGAGATCCAGAACTCCAAATTTTGCTCAATATGGCTCATTGGAAAGCCAGAATAATACATATTATTTCTATAATGGTTTCCATGGCTGAGAAGTCACTTATTATTCTCAAAAAATCAAAATACAGACAATGTTTTTCAAGTAGACAACTTCAAATTTTGGAAAATAAAAGTTTATTAATTAACTTTTATAAAAAGGTGAGGTGGGTCCCACTTGGAGGCGCAAATTTCAATGACCTAATTCATTAATAAGTGTTTAATAAATCATTTATTTAAAGTATCTACTCTTTATTATAAAAAGAGGAAGCACGTGGGAAACTTCCAAAAGAATAGAAAGCCATAACTGCTAAGGAAAAGAATTTCAAAAAAGCATTGGGAGCATATTTAAAAGGGGGAGAGCACCATCAAAGAAGAGGTCAGATCACCAGAATAGCATTGTTCAACCTTCAGTACACAGTCGATTGTCTCGTATTCAAATACAAATCTCCATTTTCTTACTTCTTCTTCTGCTACACAATTTCTCTCAAGGCTTTGTGTTTGTATATTTGAGGTTGGGCATAAGGCCAAGTTTGAGTGTTTTTATTTTATTCTTCCATACCTCTTTCTAAAATATCAATAGGAGTATTGTACAGACATATATATGATTGATAATGTAAGCCAAGGTTGTTTAATTAATTCATGGAGGTTTAGTTCTTGCATTTGGAAGGCTTTATTTTCGAGCACCTGTCAATCGGTTTACTAAGATTCTTTGTAATGAGAAATATATTCTATGTATTGAACTCCTCAAAGAACTGTTTTGGGACTTAACTTTAATGATTTCTCAGACTTTGAGATTTCTTAGTATGAGATTTTTGGAGTTGTTATCGAACAAATTGGTAAGTGCGGACACAAACAGATCCCCCTATTTTCACCCCGAAACTAGAACAAAACAAGACAGAATATAAAAATTCTCCTAAGTTTTAATCATCAAGCATAGTAAGTAACAAGAGATAAATGGCATACCTTTTAGATGTCATTTTTCCTCACTAGTGTCATCCTTGCTCCATTTCAAGGCTTATGGGATGTTGAACCTGTAAAAAGACACAAGACAACAAAGTGAAAGAAACAACGTATACTCAAAAAAACCCATGTATGTGATCAAGGAGTCATACAATAAAATAAGGACAATTTTATGGGAAAGCAATATATTGTTGTATTAGAAGTATGAAAAGGAGAATACAAACGATGCCTTGATGTTGTAAGGTCCCTTCCAATAGTTCATTTCTTCCCACACACTTATTCTTCCCAGATTCTGAGACTGTAGATTTGAAAGTCACTCACAATCTATCTTGACAAAGCAAATCTCAAAGCCAACATAGGCCCAAAAACTCCAAGCTACAAAAACTACTCAAACCCAATCAAGCTAACTTTCCCAATGAGAATTTCTCTCCTTTTATAAGTTGAAAAGGATAAAGTGAGGAGGTTAGCATGATCCCATGAAATCAGGGATGTGACTCAGATCCAAATCGATCGGAGGCCAACTCACCCTCGAAGCTTCTCTTCTAGAAGGATCGAGAATATTCTCTTTTTCCTTCGTACAGAAAATCGTTGCACCCTTAATACTGAGCAAAGTGCGACAACATCGCAGGATAGTGTGGTGCAGCCTACGAGGATCCTATATCGTCGCACCCTTAACACTGAACAGAGTGCGACGACCCCTCTTTATAAGGTTTTTACAAAGGAAAATATCATATTTATCTTTCTGGGAAAATTCATCTTCATTCTTCTTCAGGGATTAAGGTAATTGATCCTTCTAAAGACAAAGGATAGGTTTACATCATTAACGGTCATAGGGGTGATGAAAATAATGTGTAACAGTGAGCCCCCCAAATTATGAAGTTAGAACAGAGTGATAGATGAAATACTTTGTCGAGTGTGTATTGGGAGCAAGGAACACGTTGATTGGAAACCTACCAACAAACAAGGAAATAAAGTACAATAATATATCATAATTGAGGTAGGCATTCCCATACTCATAGTACAAATGACTCAAAGCATAAATGTCGACATGCAAAGATCCATGTCAAGTAAGACAGGTCATGGCCACCAAACATACACTGTGGATCCATGCCATTGTGACTCAAATATGAACATAGCCACCAAAAATACATTGTGGATCTATGCGTTAAAGACCCAAATTTGAACATAGCCATGAGACATACAATGTGGATCTATGCAATAGTATAATCTGAATATACTCCAACGCAACCTAAATCTATTAGAAAATATTCAGGGTCTTCATCTCCAACACTTTATAGTACGAACCTAACCATGTGAATACATGTGTTGAAGTCGAACATGGTAGAAACCACTTGATTATCAATCACTAATGAATACCATTATCAAGTGCAAAGTAAATCACCATTAATGTCAATGACTCCTGAGGTACACCAGTACAATCCAACAGGTGCAGATTTATGAGCTGAAGTCGAACACTTGACAAAATCTCCCAATCAAGGGTCAATAATGAAAACCCGTTGTCGAAAGCGAGGAAACCTGCCATTAAGGCATGAAAGTTCCAAGGTACCAATTAGTTTATAAGTCTAATTCTTGGATAATGAGTTGAAGTCAACAGGAAAAGACTCATCACATGAAGGCCTTAATGTATCCCCCATCAATGACATGAAACGGGTAAAAATATTTGAAGTAGATCAGGGTATGAAGTGATTCGAAACTGACTCAAGTATGGCCGATGCAATAGAAGGCTTAAAGAATGGAGAAATGGCCGACAAAATAAAAGGATTTCTGGGTTGAACTTCTCTTTGAACATATTGATGACACGACAATTGTCTTGCAAAAAATTGACTCAACAATAGGGATCACAGACCAATTTGTAATATTATAAAGGAGTATGATCAAGAGACAAACAGATTTTCCAACCTAGACACAAAGAGAGTGAAAGGGTGTTATGTTCAAAAGTGACTCTTCCATAGAATACAGGTTTAGATAAATTTCTTTCCCAATTTTTCCCCACCATTTCCGGCGAGTACCTCCTTATTTTTACACAAGCTTGAGGAGGATAACATATGCTTGAACGATAAGCTCATCCTTCGGATGAGTCCCTCGGAGTATGTTTAATGAACCCTAGAAATGAGTGATTCGGTCCCATATGGTCCTTTCAATGTTTTTTTTACGAGTCCAAAGAAAGAAAACTCAGGGGTTTTTCATGTTTAGAGAGTCTGAAAAACACTTAAAGGAAACTCCACAATGTCATTTTTCGTAAAGTAGTCTGATGAGACTGAAAAAGAGATAATTTATCGCTGAACAGATGTTTTCTTCAAATACTTTAACAAGCATGAAAAGAAAAATATCGCTTGGCAATATTTTCATGTTTAGAGAGTCTGAAAAGAGATTGAAGGGAACTCCAGGGGGTTCCGTAAAGGTGACATTAATAAAGATAGTTTTCCCTCCCAAAGTTACAGGAAACTAAGGAAGGGTCCCTAAAGTTTGACTAGTTCTTATGTTAAAATCTAACATATTCTGCGTAACCGGCACAAGCTGAGGATAACCTAAAGCTTGCGAAGAAACAGAGGACAAAATACTAACGAACGCACCTTCGTCTATCAGCGTTTGAGGAACGTCCCGACCACAAAAATGTATGGTAATATTGAAAGGAATGTGAGAGGGAAGACGAGGTCTAGTTAGCGCACCCTAATCAAAAAGGATGGCGTCATTACTTGGAGGGGGTTCCATGGGAGAAGGAGGAATGCCCCCTAGCAGGGTAGATTCTGTATCAACGAGAAAAACATGGACAATATTGGGTTTACTCTCTAGCGAGAGAGTAGGATCGACCGATGACAGGACCAGATCGACCACTTGGGTTTCATTCTCCAAGGGGAGAATGGAGTTGACGGGTGGAAAAGGATCGACCACATGGGTTTCACTCTCTAAAGGGAGAGTGGGATCGACCAAGGATGAAATCGGATCGACCACTTGGTTAACTGGTTCAACTAAAGATGTGACCAGGTTGACCACATGATCAACCAGACTAAGTGACGAAAGGACCATATTAATCACTCCATCAACTACAGGTGGGTTGAGAGAAAGCTTACGGCAAGCAGTCGAAAGTTGAGGCTGGGACACAGTCATGTCTTCCAGTAATTTTGAGGCTTCATCCATACGAGGGAAAATGTGAGTTTGATGACTCCCTCTGCATAACCTACACAGGAACTTGACTCTAATTTTCTTCTTCACAACGGTATCTTGACTAGTTGACGAGAGGTTAGCAACATCTTGTTCAAAGTTTGATGACATGGGTTGGTGGGGGTGTGTAGACCATGCTTTTATAACCTTGGATAGACTAGGGAAATCCTTAAGAATATAGATTCCCTTACAAATCCTACAAGGGTACTTTGGATTACGGGTTGTTTGGGTGATCTTGGCATCATCAACACTCCCAACACAATTATCAGTAACTGGTTGTTTTCCAACATGTCTGGCAGTGGCTGGAAGCTTGGACCCTTGTTTATTTTTCTTCTTCTTATTCTTCCTTTTCTTCTTTTTCTTATCCACTGAGTTACTAGCCTCAAAGCTTTCACTCAGCAAAGAAGATGAAACGAAAAAATACCTTTCAAGTGGAAAAGGTGAAGAAGATCTTACTGGTGAAGAAGGTGAAGGATCTACATGAGGTTGATGCTATTGGGGGGAAGTTCTTACAACCGAAGTACTAGCTGCATTTTGGATTACGTGAGTGGAAAACAACCATATTGTTAATCCAATTGTGAGACCTGGAAGGCTCAAAGTAGCGATGTGAGGAGGACCAACATTTCCGTAAGAAGGAAAAAAAAAAGGTTCCCCTGGAAAAGGGGTTCCTTCATTGGTCATACTAGGAACTAACGTCATTACAAACAGATCTAATCTAGAGTCTGCTAGGGAAAACAAGCAACATACGCTAAAAATCTAGGAAAAAAACAAGCAAACAAAACCTTCTTATAATGAACGCACTAGTTGGTGATGAAATCCAACGTCGCAGGAACAATGTAAGAAAGGGTTGAGATAGAGCAGGTGGAAAATTTACGTTGACGACCTTCTTAATAGACTTACACCTTGGTGCAATCTCCCACACATAAATGTGGGTATACCCTCCAAGGAGCCAGAGTGAGTTTGACCAACGTCGAGTCCAGATACAGTGAAGACTTTCCCTTCATCGTCACCTCGTGCATTACCCTAAAGAGAAAGGCCACTAAGGTTACCAAATAAAAAAATGATTCCTGGGGAAACAGTCGACAGTCTGATACACGGGCAAGGGTAGGGTAACTAAGCCTGAAATCGACTTGAGAAGACCCACACAGGGTTGTTTTCTCAAGCGCCCCCCAATAATACGTGCAAGCACTACACCAAGACAAACAAAGCAGGGTTAGTCACTCTACTAGTCTCAATGCGACCTCATGATTGACCCTTCCGTGAGAAGGGATTTCCAGGACAAAATGTAATAACTAGATCTCACCGCTCCCTAACTCAAGATTCTATGTTTGTTTATAGCTTTGGAAATTTATCTTTCACACTTGTTCCAAAGCCCTACAACTAATCTAATGTAGGCTTGCTACCAGAAAAATATAAAAATGTCTAATCAATTTTTATAAGCGCTTTATTTTAAGGTTGTTGTTTACTCAAAAGGAAAATGGCATGGACTATATGATGTTTTGACTGACTCTAAACAATGCAAACAAATGAGAATGCAAATATTTCACTTCGATGAAAGTTATATTACGAGAAGGAGAAAATGTTTATCATTCCCAGATGCACAATGTCCCAAAATTTTATTAAACTCATCAATATCAATATCTTTAAGAAATGAGCCAAAGATATTGTACACCAATACATGATTCTTTCCCCCCCCCCAATCTACGACCAAAAATGCCAAAAACATGCAATTTCGGTACTTCAAATTCAAAGATGCCCCCAATCTAATGTAAAGAAAAAAAAAAAAAAATTGTTTCAAAGATACAATAAAAGCAATAGCGATCTTCTTCAAAACAAAAGCAACCCAAACTACATTTTTTTTTTCTTTTAACACAAACTATTCAATAAAAGAAGTGTTCTTTCACTAAACAATTCTAAAGAAAAACAATTATTTGTAACTGAAAGACACTCAAAGCAAGAGATCAAATATTTAAAAAGAAAACACGCTAAAACAAAGAAAAGAATATCCAAAATAAGATTCAAAGACTGTCAAGTAGACTATAATCAAACCCAAAAATTCACCCCAAAACCATATCTAAGATCTGGGCAGGGAAAACCACCAAAAGATAAAAAAATTCCCAATCGTCGCAAGTTGTAGGATTAATGCAGTGTGACGATCCTTGATCGTCGCAGGTAACAAAAGACCACAGAGTGACGACGTCACACTGTCTCTTCAAGGAAGAGTGGGATGATCCTAAATCTCCACACTGTCCCTCAAAGCAGGGTGTGATGATCAAAGGAAAAAAAGGAAAAAAAAATATAAAAAAAACAAGAAGGTTTTCTAATGAATTTAAATAGTCAAAGAGTTCATCTGGATCTCCCAATGACTCAAAAAATAGAACCCATGCAATCAAAGCAAGAAAGCAAGACAAACTAGGAAAACAATATGTTCCCCAGTATGGTCTCCAATTTTGTTATCGGACAAATCGGTAAGTGCAGACACAAACAGATCCCCCTAGTTTCACCCCGAAACTAGAACAAAACAAAACATAATATAAAACTTCCCCTAAGTTTTAATCATCAAGCATACTAAATAACAAGAGATAAATGACATACCTTGTAGATGTTGTTTGTCCTCGCTAGTGTCATCCTAGCTCCGTTTCAAGGCTTATGGGATGTCGAACCTGTAAAATCACACAAGCCAATGAAGTGAAAGAAACAACGTATACTCAACAAAACCTATGTATGTGATCAAGTTGTCATACAATAAAATAAGGACAATTTTATGGGAAACAAATATATTGTTGTATTAGAAATATGAAAAGGAGAATACAACTAATGCCTTGATGTTGTAAGGTCCCTTCCAACAGTTCCTTGCTTCCCACACACTTCTTATTCCCAGATTCTGAGACTGTAGATTTGAAAGTCACTCACAATCTATCTTGACAAAGAAAATCTCAAAGCCAACATAGGCCCAAAAACTCCAAGCTACAAAAATTACTCAAACCCAATCAAGCTAACTTTCCCAATGAGAACTCCTCTCCTTTTATCAGTTGAAAAGGATAGGGTGAGGAGGTTAGGATGATCCCATGAGATCAGGGATGTGACTCAGATCCAAATCGATCGGAGGCCAACTCACCCTCGAAGCTTCTCTTCTAGAAGGATCGAGAAGATTATATTTTTCCTTCGTACAAAAAATCGTCGCACCCTTAATACTGAGCAGAGTGAAACAACGTCGCAGGCCAGTGTTGTGCAACCTACGATGATCCTAGATCATCACACCCTTAACACTAAACAGAGTGTGACGATCCCTCCTTATAAGGTTTTTACAAAGGAAAATATCATATTTATCTTTCTAGGAAAAATCATCTTCATTCTTCTTTAGGGATTAAGGCAATTGATCCTTCTAAATACAAAGGATAGTTTTACATCATTAACAATCATAGGGGTGACGAAAATGATGTGTAACATGAGTGTACTCATCATATTCTTTTTATCTTTAAATGCAAAATCATTTAAAGTTCTTTGAAATGATCAACCCCATTTCACTCTTTTTCTTGTCAAAAAATATGGTTACATCTTCTACTAACTTGTGTTTCAGAGGGATGTTATAATGAAGTTGAGCATATATTTATTTTGATATTGAATCCATTCATTATATTTTTATTGTTAAGAAGTTTCTTGGTCCATTTCTAGGCAAATTTCGCACTCAATGAGAAATCTGGTTATTCAGAGTCTTTTTATACAAAAACTAAAGTAATAAAGGATTTGGAGTTTGTTGTTTAGCATCTTCCCATTTGATAGTCTGGTCCAAGAACATCATCTGCATAATTCATACAAATAGAGAGATACCACCTATTTAAAAATGCAAGGGGATTTTATCCTCAGTATGTTATCTTAAAGATCATAAAACAGTCTTTTATATTAACAATTATGTAATTTACACAATCAATAACTTTGACTGAAAACTTAGGTGTTATATTATTGGATTCAATCATGCAATCAACCATTTTTTTAAGGTTTTATTCTTTCTCTAAACCATTGTTTTAAAAACCGACGAAATGAAGATGGAACCGATTGGTTTTACCGGTTTGATGGTTGACCGGTTCGAACCGGTCAATAAACCAAATCGGTCGGTCGGTTTATGACAGAACCAGCCGGTTCGGTACCAAACCGGTCGGTTTTGTCATAAACGAGTCGGTTCGGTTACGTGGATTGGCTCATTTTTCCCTATAATGATCATTGCTACCATGAAACACTTCATGGATATTCCCAATATTATTGATGACAGTCGTAGACCCACCAGGTGTTTCCCCTTAACTCAGGTCAACCTGTAGGACCTGCTCATCACCAACTAGTGCAAATTCAGAGAGCATAGTCACAGGTGTCCCTGATGATGATGATGATGAGTCTGAGGTCGAGTTTGATTCTGAGTCAGAGATAGATGATGATGTCAAGGGCGAGGATGTTCATGCCATTTTTAATTCTAGTAGTAGTGATGATTGATCGTTGATCATGTTGATCAATGAGATAGTGACTTGCAGTATTGACTCTTGTTATTATGTTATTTGTTGTTGTAGAGGCCATTTAGAGCCTCCTTGATTATGTATTTATGTTCCGATCTCTAGATATGTATTGCAATTTGTGCCATTTTGAGATATTTATGAGCATACTTTGGATATGTTGTCTCTAATTGTCTCTAATGCTTTGGAAACATGATTTAAAATCTTAAATGTATATTTTTTTTGTTAAAATTTAAATATTTTATATATTTTTTTAAAAACCAGTTCGATCGGTTCATTATCAGTTCCAGTTGGACCCTCGACCAGTTCCTCCAATGTCAGTTCCGGTTTTTAAAACTATGCTCTAAACCACACTATTCTACTCTAGTGTATAGGGGATAATGTGTTGCATCTAAATTCCCTACAAAGAATATAAATCGATGAACTATTTCTTAACATATTTCTCTCATTTATTAGAGTAGAGTTTATGAATGTGATGACCATATTATTTTTCAACACAAACCTTGAAGGCCTACTTGTTGAAATATTTCCCTCCATTATTAGATCATATTTTATGCATGTGATGACCATGTTGTTTTTCAACATGGGTGTTGAAGGCCAAAAAAATTATTGAGTGCTCACTTTTATGAGTAATAAAATAAACCCAAGTGCACTTGGAAGAGTCATTAATGAAGATAAAAAAATACAAGTGATAAGAAAAATAATTAGAGGGAAAAGAACAAAATCAATCACACTACATGAGTTACAAAGGTGTTGTTTCATGCCAAGAGTCACCTTTGTCAAAACTATCATGATGATGCTTTCCAAGAACACACCCAAGACCAATACTATCATGGGAAAGAAATGAGAGAAAGTCCCTCTACCATATTGTTCTTGCATAACTATTGAATTAATTAGTAGTTTGAGTGTCAAAGCTGCTCATGCCAAAGTCAATTCAAATCATCAATGTGAGTGACCAAAACATAAGAAAGTGACAATGTAATGAAAACATAAGAAATTTTGAGTGTCAAAGCTGCTCGTGCCAAAGTCAATTCAAATCATCAACGTGAGAGACCAAAACATAAGAAAGTGACAATGTACTGAAGTTGTCAAGCTTGTACAACTAGGAAAAACCACTGAAGTGGTACGAAGCTAGTACATGCTAAGGATCATGCAAGTTTTTTATTACAACATTATGAGGTAATAACTCTATAGTTTTTCTTGAACAAAACTGAGTTTTCTGATAGATTAAGAGAATATTGCAAGAAAGGTCAAGCACACACAATACATGGTTAAAAACATTATCATATAACTCAACAATTCTCAACATTACAACTCCTAAGGACATATTATAACCAACATAAGTATTGGTATAGCCCTAAAATGCCCTATTCATGCATACATGGCCTTGGCCCTCTTACTTGCATATTTTTCCAAAGCACTGTTGAGGATCTCTTCTTAAAAAACCTTTTTTAGAGCATGTTTGCACCATGCACCACTACAGCCCGTGTACACACACTTGTTGCATGTTACGCAACCGACGTACATATGTGTGATGCATGCTAGATAGCCCGCGTACATACGCTTGTTGCACACTAAACAACCCACATATGCTTGCAAAAGTTGTAAGGAATTCATTGAAATTCATGGGCTATTGGAGGTTTCCCAACCAATTCACCTGCTATAGCCCGTCACCCAACCGAATAACCATCCTTTTGTCATATAAAAGGAGGTGTTGGAGTCTCATTTCACATACAAGCATAAGAACAATGAAACTTTGCCCAATTCCACTTCCCTTCCTTGCCCAATCTTTTGCTACCTTTTGTGAGATATTGCCTCAGCATTCCCTCATCAGCCCCTTCTCCTTCCAGTCAATCCATTCCCTTCCCTTGAGATGATCAGAAGATTGAGAGAAGAGGCCTATAGAAGGTGTACTTGGAGCATTGTAAAGAGGATCTCGGACCAGGTTCGTGGAACGATGGCCGACACGGATTGTAAGTTTCAGTCTTTGTTTGATGAATAAAAGAATCTCTTTTCCATGTCCCAAATGATGATGTTTTGTGTATTTTCTTTGATTTATACATAGAATTTGATATCTAACCCTAACTTATGAATAGAAATATCATGTTGGTAGTCCTTGTTTTCCTAGTTTTGGATGCAGGTCATCCTTGGGAGGAGACTTTCAATCTTTGGAACTACAAAGCTTGAGGATATCATCACCAGACGTGAGATAAAAGGTACAGTTACCAATATTCTCTCTTACTGATTTCTTTTCATTTATTTTGGTATGTTTGGGGTAGAGTAGAAACTAGATTGACTTTTAGACAATCATTCGCTCTGTCTATATCTTAAACCATGGTATAGTTAAAGGGGGGATTTTCCTGCTAGCAGAATTGGCGACCATATTAGGGATCTCTCTAGGGTTTTTAAAGGCGTTTTGGGTTGATTGATTGGTTTTTTGTTTTCCTTTCGAGTTTCAGTCAAGTTTACTGAGTCTATCAAGGGGTTCTGGTCACCTCCAAGGTGCATACCAGTTGTCCCTGCCTTGTAAGTTTTCCTAGTATTTTTATTTTTCAAAAGACTCAAAGGTGTACGTGCCCTGTTTTGGCTCAGCCCACGTACATACGCGCTCTGCACAGTAAACATCCTGCGTACATATAGAAGTTGTTGATGCAACAACTCACGTCTTTGTTTCATGAAAGTTTTTTAATAAAGAGGGAGTTTGCCTCTTTCCTAATACAAGTTCACACTTCTCAGGGCTTCCTTGAATCAGCCAGAGTCCCTGTCTGTGACCATAGCTTGGGTATAGGTTCCAGTTTACTTGTTTCCTTAGTTTTCTTGTGTTTTCCCTAAAAGGTTTTGAGCAAGTTGTCGAGTCTTAGATATGCCTTTTGGTTTCTTGGTTGAATCCCTATGATCCATAGTGGGATGAAGGTCTTTACCAGTCTTGTTTCAGTTTTCTTTTTGTCCTTTGTTACTTGCTTTGAAAAAACAAAAAGTTTATTTCAGTTTTTTCTCTTCAAAGCAGTTCAAAAAAAAAAAGAATTTCATTTTCTTGCATTTAGTTTGGTAAAGTAGTTAAAGTTGTTATTTGCAAAAGGAAAAAGAGTCTTTATTTTCATGTTCTTTTCGATTTCCTGAAACATAAGTAGTTTGTAGTCAAACGAAAGTAAATTTTAGGTTTTTCTTCGTTTATAAGATCTTGAAATATCATTTAGAAAAAGTTGAATTTACAAGAGTTGGTTACAAGCTTTGATTTTCATTTCGAAGTAATTTTTCTTTCAAAGTGCTTTAAATTTATCTTCCTTTTTGGTCCCTTTATAACACCATTAGTTTCACTGCCGTACCTTTTGAGTAAATCAAGCCTTAAAAATAACACCTAATCTAAAATACATTAGACTTTTATGTTTGTAGGGTTCACAAACTACTTTAGGGTTTTAGGGCCTTGAATTAGGTGTGAAGAGGAAACTCTTCAAGGCCACTTTAATCAAACATTGGAGTCTGAGTTAGGGAGTGCTTTAAGTCCAGTGTCGTAAGAGTTAGTCGGGACCCCCCTCTAACATAGGGGATAAACACAAGGTCGTGTAAGGAAAGGCAAAGGAGATAACCCCTCCAAATGTGGATTGAACGTAGTGGGGATTGTATATTGAGGGTCTTTCTCGGGAACAATACCAACTACATTTGCCTACGAAGATTCATGGACCTCGAATCCATTCGCGATTCTATGTTGTCTTCTGAACCATTTGATTTCGATACCCTTTAAGGGATTCAGACTTGTTATCATGTTCATTACGATTTGTTCGACTGTCGATTGTACTCGCCTGGTAACTGACTTCGAGCTAGCAACCTAGTTTCCCATATTTTATGGACTTACACAGGTGACTGTGGGGGTATACCACGATACCTAGGGAAGACGTCGGATCATGCTTCACAGAGTATACCTGGAGGGTGCTTTTGTATTCGAGTTTCACTTACACCGGTTAGTTTCTCTAGTGTTGATTGGTGTAACTGTCCTTCCTACTAGACAGTCGACTGCTTGATTTATCTTTAGGAAAAACTTTAGTGTGTGCTTTGTGTTCTACGTTATTCAAGCCTTACTGTGTCATTTGATCATTTCACAAAGTGGAATATCAACAACTCTGTCGCCTGTGAAGGCTTCAGGGTATGTCGTCGGTTACTTTGGAGCCACCTCCACCACTGTTGAGGTGAAGACTTGATCAAGAAGGTTCATTTGAAGCAACCGGGCCACAGGAAACTTTGCCTGAGCCTACTACATGAGGATAATTTACGACTCCATAGGAACCTACCATTTCTGACCTTGAGGAAGAGGATCTCAGGCTAGCTAACCCTTTGATTACCGACTTTTCGATGCCGATATTGATTCAGATTGTCCCTCCCGAGGCGACATCTTTCGAGCGCCACCTAGTTCTATGAGCATAAATGGAAGCAAATGTTGCTACTTCATCTGGGATTCCTCATACTCCCGTTACGACTATTACTTCAGGAGGCATCCTACCTCCTCTCCCACCTTCTCCAGTCAGGACCACAGTGGTATCGACTCCGTCAACTCCGGGAAGTGGTCTGATACCGTCATCGGCTTCGACAACTACTCTTTTTAATCATAGTGTGATGGGCCCTCCCTTCTCATATGGGATGATCGGCTTTGATACCAACTCGGTTCTTACATTCTACCTTACAAACTATGGGTGTGGGGGTAGGGAACTCGAACCCTCTCATGCAAGGGTCAAACGGGGGCACTTGTGTCTCTTTTAATGTTATCCCTTCCTGTGGGGGTCATATACCTCCTCCGTCCCCTTCGCTCAGTGGTTCTTTTCAACAGCCAATCGGGTCAAATGCTAATTATAGCTTGTTTGGTGGAGGTAGTTTAGGACCTTCGTCTTATACAACGTCAGTGGCATCTATGTCATTCTCTTTTTTTGGTGTGTTTAGGAACAATGATTTTTCTTTGGCTGTTGTCTCGGTTGGGGGAACCCCATTTTTGGTCAACAGAACCCGGTGCAAGGTACTATTCCTTCACAGGGAGCGACGACTGGAGTTTTCCCCACACAGGGTCTTTGGAATCCTTGGCAGGGATCAGTTCCCTTGCAAGGGATGTTGGTCGGGGGCAACCCCTTCCATACGGAATGGAACCTCGGGTAGGGCTCCATACCCATGCCCGTCAGATCGACTGGGGGCATCCCCTTCCAAGGTCCTGGGAACACAATGCAAGGAGAAATCCTTGCACAAGCTAGGTCATCCAATTTCGAGAGTCAGTCGATGATACCCCAACAGATGCAGTTTCCCTATGCTAGTCAAGGCCACAGTTTCTACCAAAACCCTAGTTAGTAGTCCAACTTTTCCTGGCAACTTGATGTCAGTCAAACTCTAGGACCCTCTTTTCCGGTAAACAGTTCACAACCAAAACTACCATTTCTGGAAATGCTACATCTGCAAGACTTGTCGATATTATTGAACGACCCGATTTGTCATGATCCGCATTGGCCCCCCATGTCAACTAAGTTGCCTTCAGATATTCTGAAGATCCAGGTGATCATGTGATGACTTTTCATTTATGGTGCTCGTAAAACTCGTTGAAGGGAAACTCTGTCTAGTTATGCCTCTTTCAACAGACTCTTATAGGGCATGTTGCGAAATGGTCTTCTTACTTCAATGACTTGGAAATGGTCTTCTTGAACCATTTCCAGTTACCTGTGAGATACGATGTCGGCACCGAATTGCTGGCCAACTTTGAGCAAACCAAGGCCAACCACATCTTTGATCATATCCGAGAGTGGCGGCATAGCAAGAGCTTAACTAAGGTCAAAGTCCCTCCTGCTTTATTGCTTGAGTGGTTCTTGAAGTATTTGGTGCCCTGTGTATCCAAGGATGTAGCGACTTCCTAAGTGATTTTAGAGGAGGCAATTATGAGAGCATAGCAGCTTGAACTTATCTACTCTCAATCTGGCATGCTCTATGACATCTTGCCATATGCACCGTGGTCTACTCTCGATAAGGCCAAGAAAAAGTCTGGACCCCATGACGATGGTATTGTGGGCTCAACATAAAGCAAGTCCACGGACCTGTTGTTGAATCAATTGCAACAATTGTCGATACAACATATTGTGGCCATCTAGACTCTGAGTTCGGTTGTTCCCGCTACCTAGACGTCGGATGTAAACAGTGTGCATTCAATGAATCCCAAGGCCAACAAGTAGCTATAAGGAAAGAAGAAACAACGAAATAAGAAGGGTAAAGGGGATAAAAAGGATACTAATAATGTTGGCGGGGGGAAAACGAAGAAGAAGAAGTCGAAGTATCTGTGTAATCTATGCATGGAAGACCACCCGACTCATATGTGCTCTCGGCTTGCAGAAGCTCACAAGCTATTGGCGTAGAAATAGCCTATTGTGTTGACAAACCCTTTTCCACAAGGGAAAAACATGGCTCAGGCTTCCACATCCACGAGCACGGAAGGGGGCAGTCAGGGACCCCTCGCGCCTACCAATAACAACCCAACCACAAATATTTACATGATGAATGTCAAGGTTCATTTAATGACCAGGGTCGGAGACTATGAAATGTCAGAATCTGTCAAGAAAAGCAAGGAAGCCACTAACCCACCGAATCCTCTCCAAATCGAGAAGGCAGTGGGAGAAACAATGACTTGCATCCCTAAAGGTGTGTTTAAGAAGGATTCTCATAATCAAAATGTGAGGGCCGCCCAGAACTACTCTGTTGTAGAATATTTGGCACAGACCCCTTGCACGATGTCCGCTTTGGAGGTTCTCCAAATTTTCCCCTCGCAGAGAAAAGATATGTTGTCCGCCTTGGTAGAGGAAGAGACTTGTAACCCAAGAGCGATCATTTTCTATCCAACTGACTTAAAACCCCATCTTCCTCACCATGTGGCCTTTTAGATAGTAGTGGCTTACACCATGAAATATTTTACGCAAAAAAAAATTCGTACATTGGTGGATGAGAGTGCCTCGACTTGCATGATGTCATTGGTTTGTTGGAAGCCCATTGGATAGCATGAGTTCTCTCCATCGCCTACGTTGCTTATGACGTTTGATGGTCAGTCATTCAGACCACATGGAATTATTCCTTCCTTCCCCGTGCAGTTGGGAGGTAAAACTGTATGTGTCGAAGTTGAAGTGGTCTATGCGCCTCTTGACTACAACATGTTGTTAGGAAGGAGTTGGACTTATTCGATGCATGTAGTGGTTGCTACATTTTTTCGGGTCTGGTTTTTTCCGCACGAGGGACAGATTGTGACCATTAATCAGTTGTCTTTCTCTCGTCCTGGCCCTTCATCGGGGGCTTCCACGGTCCCGATGATTGATAATATGCAGCCTAGAACTGTCAACTTAGGTTCTGGTTTGTTTCCGTCATTGATGGGAACTTTTGATTACCCATGGAATTCTAGCGATGTAAGGCTTATATCGATTTTTCCTGACTAGCCGAGGGCTGCAATTTTACAAGTATCATTGTTTTGAACGAACTACTTTAATGATCCGTGGACTTTACCTTCACCATCGGCCTCGATGGAAGGCATAGGGAATTGTGGCATGGCCATGCCCTTATCCATGGCTAAGGTTGTGTATAGCATTGTCCAACATACTTCATCCAACCCCGATCCAGCTCCCCCACAAGAGTTAGATCCAGTTCTCGAGCCTATTTGGGCTCAAGATTTTCTTGCCACTCGAGATCCTTTAGACTTGGTCTTGCCCTTTGACGAGGCGATTCTCGAGGCAATGAATGGTCCCGATAGACTATGGGATGATCTACATCATAGATATTACTTCCCCCTTTTTCGAACTGACCAGACTATCTCCAAAAAAGATACTCCCTGGAGTCTTCTTTTTGCATTTTTCAGACTCTCTAAACGTGAAAAAACCATCGAGCTTACCTTCTCTGGTCTCGTAAAAATTACATAGAAGGGGTCTCATTGTGTCTTGCTTAATCGCATTTGTGAGTCTCATCTTTGCGTATTTGTCCTAATGTCAGCTCCATGTTGCTCTCAACTGAACCTTTGAATCATGCCTTATACACAAGCCTTGTAGCACTCCTTGCCTCTGCAACCTGACCTCTTGGCCCATGGAGGAATTTTTCTCGAGTGTCCTTTTCCGGCACATGTCTCCTTGCTCTGAGAATTAGTATGTTCCATGTGCTTGGAACTAGTATGCTTGTTTGTGACACTCATTCATCCTTTGTAACGTTGCATTCTTTTATTCTTTTTCAAGCTCTTAAAAAGACAAAAAAATCAAATATTCCAAAAAGAGGGGACGAGAAATATTCATTATTTTTTCAGCAGCAAAGAGAGTCTCCCTTGGACAAAGCACATCCTTTTGTTTGTTCGTCAAGAATTGCGAACTAGTATGACCTTAGGAAGATCTTCTCGCTACATAGATTTGTGTCCTCCTCTGTTTGGTTACTCTTCCAAACACATGGAGAGTTTGCATTGCCTCCTGCATCACAAACTTATGTCAATGTCATGTTGCCTGAGTTTGCTCATCTTTCGTGTATTTTTCCAAGGGAAGTTTTACCCAACCTGAGTCGGCCTTTCTGCAGTTTGTCTCTTGACTTCCATGAGTCAGCCATCCCGAGAGTCCAGTCAAGTTCAAATTCGAAATCGACGAAGTTCTTTGCTTGATCATTGAATTCCTCATGTCTTTTCCCAACGAGCTATTGAAGACCTCAGGGTAGTGAGTTATACACTCCCATTGTACTCCTACCTGAGTTTTGAAGATATTGAATTTGTTGCTCGAGCTATGAAGACTTCATCTCCAGCCACAGGCGTCACTAGCTTCTTGAAGATGAATACTATACTTGTATATCTTCCACTGATTTTGAGATGTAGATCCGTTGTGTATTGCTCGCGGCTACACTTTATATAGTTATATGACATGTATCTGCAGCTTATTTGATTGGCAGCCATGATTTAGTTCATCCCGAGCATGGGTACGCCTACCTCAGAGAGACAACTTTTGTTTTGCAGATGGCACCTCCCAAACTCTAGTCCTGGGCTCACTCGATTTTATACATTGGTGAAGATGTTGTAATGTATTTCAGCCATCAGTTGCTCTTTTTACCTCACACATTAAGGGGCATCTGTTATAGCCCTAAAATTCCCTATTCATGCATACATGGCCTTGGCCCTCTTGCTTGCATATTTTTCCAAAGCACTGTTGAGGAGCTCTTCTTAAAAAACCATTTTTTAGAGTATGTACATGCCATGCACCACTACAGGCCGCGTACATACACTTTTTTCATGCTAGACAACCCACGTACATACACTTGTTTCACACTAAACAACCCACGTATGCTTGCAAAAGTTTCAAAAATTAAAAAGTTGTAAGGAATTCGTTGAAATTCACGGGCTATTGGAGGTTTTCCAACCAAATCATCTGCTATAGCCCATCACCCAACCGAATAACCATCCTTTTTTCATATAAAAGGAGGTTTTGGGGTCTCATTTCACATATAAGCATAAGAACAATGAAACTCTTCCTAATTTCACTTCCCTTCCTTGCCCAAGATTTTGCTACCTTTTGTGAGATATTGCCTCAACATTCCCTCATCAACCCCTTCTCCTTCCATTCAATCCATTCCCTTACCTTGAGGTGATCATAAGATTGAGAGAAGAGGCCTATTGAAGGTGCACTTGGAGCATTGTAAAGAGGAGCCCAAACCAAGTCCGTGGAATGGTGGCCGACACAGATTGTAAGGTTCGGTCTTTATTTGATGAATAAAAGAATATTATTTCCCTGTCCCAAATGATGATGTTTTGGGTATTTTCTTTGATTTATACATATCATTTGATATCTAACCCTAACTTATGAATATAAATAGCATGTTTGCAGTCCTTGTTTTCCTAGTTTTGGATGCAGGTCAACCTTGGCAGGAGACTTCCAGTCTTTGGAACTACAAATCTTGAGGAGATCATCACCAGATGTGGGATAAAAGGTACAGTTGCCGATCTTCTCTCTTATTGCTTTATTTTCATTTGTTTTGGTATGTTTGGGGTAGAGTAGAAACTAGATTGACATTTAAACAGTCATTCGCTATGTCTATATCTCAAACCTTGGTATAGTTAAAGGGGGGATTTCCCTGCTAGCAAGTATGCTCGATGTCACTATCATCAATGATATGACTTTATTCTTATCCTTATGATGAGAGGCCCATAATTCTAAAATCCAATCATTTACAAAAGAAGTTTCGGTAGAAATAGAAAGGGTGTAAGATTTAAAAGATGAAGGAGAATAAGAAGAAGGGGGGTCAAGCTTGATGTTGGGTTTCTTCAATGTTGCCTCCAATTATTCCATATACTTCCAACATCATGATTCCATATGTCCATATTGTCCAGAAAATTTATAATGCTCGTCAATCTGCTTTCCCTTGGACTTTGATCCTTGGTCAACACTGAAAACAAAGGAAGGTTGATCAAGTTTAGGACCCTCAATCGTTTTCATGAACAATTTTTCTACTACGCCACTAAGGCTTTGTTCTTGGTATCTCTAAACTTGACACCAATGTGAAAGATCTTGTTCTAGTCTTAAGTTAACTATTCACAAAATGATTCAAACCCAAGAATTTTATAAGCAGTTCCAAAAGCTTATTTAGTGGAAACAAATGCAGAAAACACAGAGTAAAATACACCAAGTTTATAAAGGATGGTAAGTATCATTTGATCATCAAAATTCTTCATACCATAATTTGCGGAAAAGAGTCTCAAAGTCTTAAACCCTGAACTATAATCTTCAATGTGGTCAAAACTAACATGATCCAAATCAATAATATTAAAGTTACATTGAGTCCATGTGCTTTTTCAATTTTGTGTTGGATTACTGAGAGGGGGGGTGAATCAGTAATAACATAATTATAATCATTTTTCTTCAAATGTTATAGCAATGTAGAATTATTATCCAATAATGAGCAGTAATAAATAAACAATCACACACATACACAGTACACCAGTGTTTTACGTGGAAACCCAAATCGAGAGAAAACCATGGAATGTTTTTTCTTATATGTCTTGAAGAATTACATTCATTGGAAGCACCAACTTCCTTTGTTTTCCAGCTGCAACTGGAAGGAGGCTCCAACCCCCTAGTTTCTCAAACTACAACCTGAGGGAAGCTCCAACTCCCCAAATCTTTGGCTACAACCAGAAGGAGGCTACAACCCCCAATGTTCTCCAGCTATAACCGGAAGGTGGCTACAACCACCTGTCCTTGCCCCGTCCTGCCACCCTGAAGTAGAAATAGAATGATGGAACCACTGTCACACTATCACTGTGAGATATACCGCTGTAAACATGTACCAATAAATCTGAACCATGCATCAACATGTACCTCAACCTGTAATCAACATGTACCATAAACAAGTGCATCAACCATGCACCAACCTGTAATCAACCTGTACCATAAACAAGTGCATCCAACCATGTGCCAAGTAT
>ML842265.1:13825-25816 GCA_009831015.1 Picea engelmannii | reverse complement strand
CATTACCCAAACCTGGGGTCTCCAACTTCTCATGGCCATAACTCTCTAACCGTGAGGAATTATGTGACGTTCCACATACCACCGGAAATGACATGACAAGAAATATCCATCTAGGATATTTACCTGACAAATTCACTTTCCATCATTTCATTATTCCACAATTAAGCATGGGTCTCTTACTCCACAACGTGTCTTCCCGTGAGGGCTTTCACCATAAGGGGACCACTTTGGAGTTCATCCATATTTACTTCTTATAAACCATGACAAAACAATAATGAGTCATATTTACATCAAACACTATTGGGTCCATTACCCAAACCTTTGTGCTACGGGTCTTTCTTCAAGGGTTGACATCAATGACAACCAACCTTAATCGACATTTTGTTATCCCACTTGGATCTCTTTAGGGGATCCAAGGGTGCAATTTGTTTTCCCAAAGTGATCCTAAACAATCCTTTACTTCTCCAGAGGTCTTTCATGTAGGATGTCCATGAATAATAGTTAATAGTTAGTAATAGTTAAGTTTATGTAATTAAGAATGGCCATAAGGATTAAAAAAAATAGAAGGTTATACAAATAGAAACTTACTACATCACTGCAAAGTACACAAAAAATAAAGTATTTTTAAGAAAACGGCACGAAAAATGATGATCTAGGTATCCATCGAAGATCATCTCAAAACATTTATGATACTAACATTTTTTGGTAATTGAACTTCCAACCCATTTTTTGGGGAATTTCCAAGTGTTTTCATGATTCTTGCACCCTCTAAAGACATTGGGACTCTATGAAAAAATCCCTTTCCAATTAGCTAAGGAGGAACAAAAATAGAGCAATGATTAAAACTTGTTATGGCCCTAACAAGGCTTCCCTTTTTTTCTAATAATTTAGTGTTCACATTCAACCTTAACTTCATGTTAAAGTTAAGTTTCTTGCATCTTAAGGTGTTTGACTCTTAGGGTTATGGTATTATTATAAACTGTAGTTTCAACATAACAATTTCAACATCATGTTATGGGATTTTTTTGTGAATGAGTGCAGTACAAACATCTATTTTCACAAATATCTATGACCATTCTAGCCATTGTATATGTACAATGTTTTATACCATTCTTTGAGTAATAGAATCTAGTTTACATTGTATCTATGTCTTACGTTTTTGTGATAAAGTCCTATTTTTTATTTGATTCTCAATATAATATGGATCATTGGTACTAGAGAAATATATTCTTTGTTGTTTTTCTATGGATCTCTACCACAAGGTTAAAGAAAAAAAAAGCAAACCTTGAGCTAACTAAGCTTGCAAAATATCTTCCTTGCCATCCCAAGTAGACTCACGTGGAGGAAGAAAAGAAAGATGATGGAAGGAGAGATAATTGGGAGTTGTTTGCCCACGAATCCTTTGTTAAGGCCATGAATATCATTCATTATCAGTATATTAGTTATGGTTAGGTAAACTTAGTGGTAGGTTACATTGTGTTCACTTTAGCTCCTATTTATAATAAAGGAGATTCATTTGTGTAGGCATCTTGTCTTATGCATTGGATATATTCAAAAGGGAGGTTACCCTCTCAAAGTGGATTCTTATTCATTCTTTCTTTATCATTCTAAGAGTATGGCGTTATTTCTTCTTTCTATTTTTATGCTATTTGGGGAATTTGTTTCATAACATTTGGAATCGAAGCAAATGATCCTTGGTTGACTCCTTCAAAACGAGTCACCCTACAATTTTCACTATAAATTTTGTTTGGAGATTTTTTAGACCATGAAAATTGTATTTCACTTTGAGGACATAGCTAAGTACCTATGGTGAAAATTTGTGATTTTGGTTCACTATAATTTTCAAGTTATAGGTTGTGGAAGTTATGGTTTTTTACTAGTTATAAAACTAGTCTCAAACAAGTATTCCAAGAAAAATAGTCATATATGATTGTATAAAAATACAAATTGAGTGCCAATAGTTTCACTCGAAAGAGGGTATAACATAGTTATTTAGGTCTAAATTTCAAAATCATATTAGAAATTATGGACACATGACATGTAAAAATTCGCTCTCCTGAAATGACCAAAAACAACAAGTTTTGGGAAAGTTACCATAAATTTCACTTGGCACTTCATAATTTGGTCAAACTTATGAAATCGTAGAGAAGACATATTGGGATAATATAACACAAAATTTTAGACTCATAGGGGATAAAATTTTAGAGTTACCTAAGGTGGAAATTCACCTAGCAAGATAATTTCCAAATCAAGGTTTTAAATGTATGTAACTTACAATTGACGTAAATTTGATTGGAATATATGTTTGGGGTGATTCAAAAAGTGTGGTAAAGTTAAAATATAGAAGAAACAATACCTAAAAGTACTCCTAGTAAAATGCCTTATAGATATCCACATTAGTAAAAAAGGGAAATTAATAAAATGATACAAGACATGTTGGATGCATGTATTATTCAACCAAGCGAGAGTTCCTTTTACACCCCAATAGTGATGCTAAGAAGAAAATATAATTCTTGGAGGATGTGTCTTGATTATAAAGATATAAATAAATCACCATCAAGGATAAATTCTCTATTTCAAATATTGATGAGCTATTAGATAAGCTTCATGGAGTGGATTATTTCACAAAGTTTGATCTTAAATCGGGATACCACCAAATCATATTAAGAGGAGACATTCCCAAAATATCTTTTAGAACACATGAAGAACATTATGTGTTCTTGGTCATTTTTGGGGGTTGACGAATGTTCCTTCTACTTTTCAAAGCATTATGAACAAAAAAAATCGACCTCGTCTTAGAAGTTTGTGTTAGTTTTCTTTGATGATATACTTACCTATACAAAATCATAGAAAGAACACATTAAACATATGGACAAAGTCCTAGAAATTGTTGAGAACAATCAATTATATGTAAAAAGGTCCATATGTGCTTTTTGGAAATAATAAATTGAGTATTTAGGTAATATCGTTTCATGGGAAGGGGTCAAGGTGGACCCTCAAAATCGCCCATTCTTAAGAAAATCAAGAGTCTTAGAGAGTTTTTGGGTCTTACAAACTATTATTGGAAATTTGTTAAGAATTATGCATGCATTGCAAGCTCACTCACATATCTTTTGAAGAAAAATTCTTTTGTATGGAATGAAGAGGTTGCCTTGGAATTCTCTCTCTTAAAGGATATTATGTCTTCTACACTAGTATTGGAAACACTTTATTTTGATAAAGCATTCATAGTTGAATGTGATGCATAAAGACAAGGAATTGGAGTAGTATCCATGCAAGAATGGGGGTTGTTTCCTTTTGAAAGTAAACAAGTCAAGGGAAAATACTTGGTGAAATCTACATATGGAAAAGAAATGGAAACAATTTTACATGCAATAAAAAACACAACAATATCTCATTGGGAGGAATTTCAAAGTCAAGACAAACTATGATACCCTAAAGAACTTTTTGGATCAAATATTGCCATCAAAAGAGAAACAAAAATGGGTAGAAAAAATGTAAGGGTTTGATTTTGAAATAGTCTACAAAAACGGGAAGGGCAATGTGGTAGCAAATGCCCTTTCCAGAATAGAAGAAGCCTCTAGTTTATATTCCATTACATCTTATATTATTGTGTGATTGGAATAATCTTTCCATGAATGACAAGATGACAATAGTACTATACAAAAAATACAATGTCTAAAAGAAATAAAGAGCTCTATGTAATGTTGGGAATGGAAGAGGGATATCCATTGGTACAAGGGTATGATATTTGTATTCCCTCAATCAAAATTGGAGCAACAAATATTAAGGGAGTCTCATGACTCTCCAATGGTGAGACATTCAAGGTTCCTTAAAACATATCAAAGGATCAAAATCCAATTGTTGTATAGGTATAGCTAGGAAACTCCTCCAACACAAGAGCTAAACATGAGGTCGTGTGAGGTTGAGTGGTGGAGATTACCCCTCCAATACTTGTCCAAGAATTTGTGGATTGTTGCATATATGGGGGTTTCTTGAGTGCCACCTGGCCCCCCATGGTGAAAGTATTTTTGGAGCTTTGGACTTATCTACCTTTCCCATATGTACAATCTCGACTATCAACTATACCTTGGATGCTAACTATGAGTTGGTAACTCTAGTTCATATTCCTAAGCATCACATAGGTGATTGTGGGAGGCCTCTCGTGCTACTAGATGTAGATGTTGTATCACACTTTCAGTACCCCCAGACGGTGCCCCATGAAGTTAGGTTTACTTGCACTGAAAAGGGATATTACATGGAGGTCAGGGTAATTGCTTCTCACTCCTTCATTCATCGATATCGAGACTTAATCAACACATGTTGATTTCTGGAAGGTCCCCTTTTCCACTTTTTCATTACTTTGGACTTAGGACCTAATCCACCTAGACCATAGTGTTGGAGAAGTTGTTTGTTTGCAATGTTTCTCTTAGGACATTTTTCTAGAGTGCTACTTTTTGTAGTTGGCCTTAAGTTGTGTCTATATCGCCACTTTCATATCATTGATTCAAAACAGTTGAACAATTTCTTTGTTAGTAAGGAAGGACCATTGGTCTTTTTCTTGAAAGTGTGGAGCTACCTTCTAGAAGGTGTGGGTTTTTATACCAATGGTTTGACATAATCAGTGTATGATACTTTTTCGGACATGAACAATCATGTAAGGGACGAACCTGTGCATAAGAACGTCATGGCTAAATTTCTTGAGGATACCAACCAAGGGACCCCTTCCCAAGGGGATTCTTTTGATTTTCCTTTCTTTGGAAATGATGGTACCCCATTGATGGGAACGTTAAACATTCCTAGGTTGAATGTAGGACTACCAGTTTAGTTTTGCAACACTCTGAATGTCTCAAATGATCTTGATGCTTCTCATATAAGCACCTTATGTCATGGGCGTCAAATTGATGTTGATCCTATACCTTCTTCATCGATGAAGTCTACTCCTCCTCCTTCAACCTCATTTGGTAAACATCTAGCTACTAGTACCCATAAGTCTAAAAAGAATAGGAAGAGGAAGAATAAGAATAAGTCACTAACCTTTCCAATTCATGTTGGAGACAAGTCACTAACCTCTTCTAGTCACGTTGGAGACATGTAACTAGCCTCCACAAGTCATGTTGGGGGTAAAATTCTAGTCTCTATAATTCATACCAACAATAATTCACCAGCCTCTATGAGTCATGTTATAGACCAACACTTACTCTCTGCAAGTCATTATGGGAGAAACCTACCAAAATTTTTGAGTCATGTTGGGGGCACAAGTCCAGTCACAGCTAGTCATAGTGGACAAACATCACCAACCTCTGCAAGTCATGTTGGAGACATGCAACCAGCCACTTTTAGTCATGTTGGGAGCAAGCAACTAGCCTCTCCTAGTCATGTTGGGGGGAAAGTCCAGTCCCTACAAGTCATATTGGAGTTAACCAAGAAACCACTACAAATCATGTTGGAGATAAGACACCAACGTCTGTGAGTCATGTTGGAGACAAGCAACTAGTTGCTACAAGTCATGTTGGGAGCGTGAAGCTAGTCACTGCAAGTCATGTTGGTAATATCCCACCAACCAATGAAAGTCATGTTGGGGCTATTGATACTACTAATAAACCTAGATGAATATGATGTAAGCCGAAGTCCCCTTGTAATCTTTGCAAGGGAGATAACCTTACTCATTTATCTTGATTATTTCAGTGGTCTGAACTGTTGGAGTTACTTCACACATACCTAGGATTTATTTTTCCAAAGGATTTTCCTTGTTTATTAGTCATAATTAGTCATTATCCAGTCTCCTATATTTTAGGGGAGAATATTTTACCTGGAGAATATTCTCTTTCAGTTGACACTTCAATTTGACTAGTTGAGTTGAGTTTAGATGCTGCATTGGTTTTGTCACCATGAAACATTGGGATCATCACTAGATAATGTGCACTTTCCTTGGGATCATCACCAGACTAGTGCATTACCCTTGATTCCCTGATCTACTCCTCACTACTCTATGTTCAGTCATTTAACTGAAGACTAGTTGACTAGTTAACTCAGCTAGGTGGCAGTTCACTCCCGTAACTGTTGGTGTCTGTCCATATCACTCTAGACCACCACTATGGAGCATTGGTTCTCCTCCAATGCACACTCATTGAGTTATACAGAGTATATCATGTGTAAATTATTCATTATTCATAACGGTTAGTGAGAATTCTTTTATTATTTTTCTCCGTCTTCTTCTTTCTCAAATTCTCTCTGTAAATGTGTCTATTATTTTTTAGCTAGATCTATTATGTGCAGGTTCAAAACATTTACATGGTATCAGAGCTGACGGACTGCTAAGCAAAAGCTACACCAAAAAAAATTGCAGGTACAAAAGATTGAAGACAGCGGAAAGATGGATTTCCAAAAAGAATTCATTCTTACACCTTACAACTATTTTGCATGGAAGGAGAAAATAGCCATACATCTCTGAACCAAAGGGTTGTACGGGTTAACCTTGAATACAGATACAGAGCCGACTTCAGACATAGAAAAATCTAACTACTTAAATCGCATGGATGAGGCACTCGAAACAATTTGCAGTCTTATTTCTCTCAATCTCCCGTTTCACATATCTTCCTGTAAGACTCCCAATGAAGCCTAGACCGACTTGGAAGGGATATTTGGAAAATAGGATGAGATGAGGGGACACATGTTGGAGGTGGATTTGCTCACATTAGATCCAAAAATCTTCGACAATATCCAAGATTTCTTTACAAAATTCAAGGATTTACTGCCGCAACTCAAAGCTTGCGGGGTTGATAAATCGAAGGAGGAGAAACAAATGGTTCTCACCATTCTCTCCAAGCTTGGTCCGGAATTCTCTGTATTCGTATCCACATTGCATTCTGTCAGATTCTCCTCTAAAGCCACTTGGAAGATGCCTTCTCTTGAGTACTTTATTGAATCCCTGACACAAGAACAATCCAAGCTCATCAACATGGGCACAATCAAAGGCCCAATGGTGCATGCACTCACTGTGCAAGATGGAAACCACAAATATCAGAAATCTAAAGATAAATATAAATGGAAATCTCATGCACATCCGAAGAAGGAAGGGTACACAAAACCATTCATCGATGCCTCTAGATCCAAAGCGGAAAAGGGAAGAAAATGGGAGAAATGCACGTACTGTCACAAAGGATTCCATCCAGAATCTACATGCATGCAAAAAAAAATAGATCTAATGACTCAAATACTTCAACGAAACAACCTTGGAGATCGCATCCTCGAGGGTGCCAAGAATAACAATCCAGAAGATCAGAATTCCAAGAAAGGCAATTCTAGCCATGCCTTGATTGCCATCAACTCCTCTCACGATGCTTGGATTGTTGAATCAGGAGCATCACATCACATGGTTTCCTCAAAAGTAGTATATTCTTCATTGGATGCATGCAAAGTTCCTCCTATTTTGATGGGGGACAACTCTTCTATCGAAATCACCGGCAAAGGAAGGATTGAACTCACCAGCGGAAGCTTCGAGAATGTGTTGCACATTCCCAAAAATTTTATCAACCTTCTCTCCCTGTATCAGATGAAGAATTCTGGCACTGGCAAGAAATTCATATTCACACCAAATTCCATGGACATCTACGACATGCAAACCAACTCCAAGGTTTCTACCAGTGAGGTAAATCATCAGTCTAGATTGTATACTTTTTCTGAATTCATTGAACCTAGTTTTTTTTTACTGCTTAATCATGTTGATGAAAGTAGTAGAATATGGCACGAAAGGTTTAGACATTTGAATTTCAGATACATGCAACAGCTTAGCAAGAAAATATTGGTTGATGTTCTACCAAACATCCATTTCTCCAAGGGAGTATGTGAGGGATGTGTTCTCCGAAAACAACCTCAAGAGAAATTCGACAAAGGAAAGTCTCAGAGAGCTTCTACACCTTTAGATATGATCCACAGTGACCTTATGGGTCGTTTTCTGCATCCATCCATCAGCAAAGTGAGGTTTGTTCTCGTTTTTCTTGATGATGTCTCACGTTTTACATGGATCTACTTTCTCAGGCAAAAATCTGAGGTCTTTCAACACCTCAAAGATTTCAAAGCCCTGGTTGAGACACAGTCTGAAAAGAAGATCAAATTCCTTCAAACTGATAACAGGGGAGAGTATGTAAATCATGAGATCCATAATCTTTTCCATGAGGCAGAGATTCAGTTGCAGCACACAGTTCCCTATACTCCGCAACAAAATGGAGTCCCTGAGCGAAAAAACAGATCTCTAAAGGAGATGGCATCTTCCATGTTGCATGCAAAGTCACTACCACAAAGACTATGGGCCGAAGCACTTAATTGTGAAACATACATCCAAAATAGATCTCCACGTAGATATGTCAAGGATAAGACCCCCTACGAGGCTTGGAGTGACCTCAAACCGGAAGTGACCCACTTTCACATTTCCGGTTCATGTGCATGGGCCTAGATTCCCTCTGAAAAGAGGAAGGAACTTGATCCACATAGCACTGAGTGTGTTTTTGTTGGATACCCCGACGGTGTGAAGGGATATAGGATTATTGATCTTTCCTTAGACCGGCTCATCATTGAGCGTAGTGTCCAATTCGAGGAAAGTGTCTCGCATGTACCTCAGCAGCCGCCTACAGACACCTTCATTCTTCCACTTGTTCGAGATGATGAGCATGCACATAACGACTCTTCTTCATATCAGACTTCTGATTCATAGGAATTAGATGATTCAAATTCAAAGTTAGTACAATTAGATTCATAGTCAGAGCATCTAGATGCAGTTGTAGAGATAGAGCAGAGGCCCAAGTGGGCATAGACTACTCTTCAGGATGTAGGGGATCTCATTGGTGATCCAGTCGATACTAGGAGGACTCGATCTGATTTCTAGGAGACTCTTGTTGCACTCACCGCCACTAAACCATTTCCTTCCAGGCATATTTTCTTGGTTCAGTATTCAGATCCATAGTCTTATGGCGAGGCTGCTGGAAATCCATTTTGGGAATCCGCCATGCAGGAGGAGTACAACTCCCTCCTTGAGAACCAGACTTGGGATCTATTTCCCCTTCCTTCTAGGAGAAAACTTGTCAGATGAAGATGGGTCTACAGGACCAAGAGCGTAGTGGATGGACGAATTAGCAGATACAAAGCCAGGCTTGTTTTCAAAGGCTTTCAACAGGTGCATGGTATTGACTATGATGAGACCTTCACTCCAGTAGTGAATATGGATTCCATATGATTGGCACTTGCCATTGTGGCAGCCAAGGGATAGGAAGTTCATTAGATGGATGTGAAGAATGTATTTCTTCACGGTGATCTCTCTAAGGAGATCTACATGGAGAAGCCCCAGGGATTTATGCAGGACTCATCTTTGGTCTATCTGCTGAAGAAGTCCCTTTATGGCCTCAAGAAAGCTCTGAGGGAATGGTATGCCAAGATGGACTCCTACCTGTTGTCACAGAAATTTGTACATTGTAAATCAGACCTGAATGTCTACATGCTCAGGATGGTTGATTCACTTCTACTCTTAGTTATGTATGTTGATGATTTGTTGATCACCAGGTGCTCGACTTCAGTGATTTTTGCAGTCAAGAGGATTCTACATGACAAGTTTTTGATGACGGACATGGGTTTGCTACACTTATTCCTTGGACTCGAGATCAGTCAGGATGCATCGGGCATCAAACTGTGTCAGGCCAAGTATGCACAAGATATCCTTGAGAGATTACATACGACAAACTACAAGTCTGCTCTGATTCCTTTCCTATCAAGAGTCAAACTTGAGGATGGCAGAGATACTCCACCGGTTGATAACACACTGTACAAACAACTAGTGGGGAGCTTGTTGTATCTCACACACTACAGACCAAACCTCTCCTATGTAGTTGGCGCAGTTTCCAGGTTCATGAAGGAGTCGCATGAGCTACATTGGAAGGCTGCAAAGCGTATCCTTCGATGCGTATAGGGCACCACCACCTTTGGGATTCATTATGTAGCATACTCTACATTAGATCTCATCAGGTTTACTGATTCTAACTGGGCTGGAAATGGCATTGATCGCAAGTCCACATCTGGTTACTCACTTAGTCTTGGTTTTGAGCCTATCTGTTGGTCAAGAAAGAAGTAAGATTCCATTTCTCTATCTTCAGCCAAGGCAGAGTACAGAGGGGTATTTAACATAACCATTCAAGCTATGTGCTATGACATTTTCTCACTGAGTTGGGAATTCAGTTTCATCGGTCGATCGTCATTTGGTGTGAAAAACATATCACTTTGAAGTTCTGCAGAGATTCAGTTCAGAGGAAGTGGACAAAGCACATTTAGATCCACATGCACTACATTCGGGACTTAGTACACAAGGGGATCATCAACTTACAGGTATGTCCTTCAGCAAAATAGACGACAGACATCTTCACCAAGACCTTCACTGAGAAGAAGTTCCATACTCTGCGAAGTCGTCTTGGAGTGAAGGACACAATTGCCTAGCAACTGTAGTTCCTCTTATACATACATTATACCTTGAGGGGGGAGTTTTCCCATGAGGTTTTCCCTCTTTCCTCACTTTATTTTAGTGTATCTTTTGTATTTGGGTACCTTACATGGCCTCGTTGTCGGGACCCATTCTTTATTTTCACCATAGCGATGTTCAGAGGGGGTGTTGGAATTACTTCACACACACCTAGGATTTCTTTTTCCTAAGGTTTTTCCTTGTTTATTAGTCATAATTAGTCATTATCCAGTCTCCTATATTTTAGGGTAGAATATTCCACCTGGAGAATATTCTCTTTCAATTGACACTTCAGTTTGACTAGTTGAGTTGAGTTTAGATGCTGCATTGTTTTGTCACCATGCAACATTGGGATCATCACCAGCTAATGCACACTTGCCTTGGGATCATCACCAAACTGGTGCATTACCCGTGATTCCCTGATCTACTCCTCACTACTCTTTGTTCAATCAGTTAACTGAAGACTAGTAGACTAGTTAACTTAGCTAGGTGGCAGTTCACTCCTGTAACTGCCTGAGAGACTAGATTAGGTGGAAGTTCACTCCCGTAATTGTTGGTGTGTGTCCAAATCACTCTAGACCACCATTATGGCACATTGGTTCTCCTCCAGTGTGCACGCATTGAGTTATACAGAGTATATCATGTGTAAATTATTCATTATTCATAACGGTTAATGAGAATTCTTCTATCCTTTCTCTCATTCTTCTTCTTTCTCAAACTATCTCTGCAAATGTGTGTACTTATGTTCATCTATATCTATTATGTGAAGGTTCAACACATTTACATGAAGAGTGTGGTCCTTGTATGAAGGCTCTTCTGATCTTGAGTCACCTTTTGTTTCCTAGCAACCTATGCAGCCATTGGTTGATGAAGTGGTCGGGTCGATGTAATATTTGGTCAATCCAACTCTTCTTTCAAGGGGTGATGTGTCTCTTGACCATGTTTTTTCACAACGTTTCCAACCAGTGGTTGAGGAAGTGGTCATGCCAATACGATCTTCAGCCAATCCCACTCTTCTTTTGGAGAGTGATGAGTCTGCCAAAGTGGTCACACTGATGGAATATTTTCCCAGTCCCTTTCTTCTTTTTAGGAGTGATGTGTTTATTGACTATGTCTTTAGCATTTCCAATTCAGTGCCTTCTGAGCAAGGGGAATTATTTCTTACTTTGAGCATGCTCCCTTAAAATTCGAGGAGGGTTTCCTTTGATTGGAGTAATCTTGTTGAGCCTCTCCTTCCTTCTTCTGCACCCTTCCAAATAAGGGTTGTATCTAATTCAAAGTGCATTTAGCAATGTATTGTAGATGAAGGAGCCTCCACAAGCTTTTTATCCTCCACGGCTTGGAAAGATTTGGGTTCTCCCAATCTTGTGTCATCTACCAGTGAATTGTTGGCTTTCAACATAAGAACTAGTGAATATATGGGGACTCTTTCTCGATTTCATAGTACGTTGGATGGGAAGACTATCCTAGTGAATATGTTAGTGGTGCAA